>CM077151.1:81146492-81413619 GCA_039583875.1 Platanthera guangdongensis
TATATACATAACGGAAAAAATACTTAATTTACTTTTTTACATCCTACATGAGCATGAGGACCCAACAAACGTAATAATGATGTTCAAGTTTCTATATTTAGTATAAGTAAAAAGAAGTTTTATAATCCTTAAAGTAGAACGACTTTAAGTTGAAAGGGATGTCATGAATCTAAACTAGAATGCAACTTCTATATATTTTAAAATATCTAATATACATTCTAACATAAAACATTCTCATAGAGCAAATATGTAAATGACAAGTAAATAGTAGTAAAAGGCTAGCAAGTAGTCTAACACATGCAAAGAAAAGTTATGGGTATCAACAACCTGACACAAACTCATAGTAATAAAACACAAGTCCGATCTGAGATAGACGCAAAACTACCTCACAACGGAGAGGGGAAGCAACTATTGCTACAACTAAAGTCCATAGTCACCAACTCTAAACACCCAGAATACTACTACTCCGAGACTGAGGCATTCAAAAGAAAAGAATGCCTCATCAAAGAATGTGCAAATGACAGTTAAGATCAAAAAATCATAGAGTTATTCGGTTTAAAAGGATAACTATCAAATAAGGGATAGTTGTTAATCAACAAAATCCACATGAACAATAAGTATAATTTGTACAAAAAAAATTAGATATAAGAAAGACTTGCACTAAGTGCAAAAAAGATCTATCCAAAAAAATTTGATAGATAGAAAGAATAATAATTCACAAACAGACTCTGTGACGGTGGCTCACTTCACTAACACTCACAGTCCACCAATCATAAGTAGGTACTGTGACAGTGATTCATTCCACTAACACTCACAGTCCATCAAATCATAAGCAGAAACTGTGAAGATGACTCATTCCATTAACACTAACAGTCCATCAAATCATAAGCAGGCAATGTGATGGTGGCTCACTCCACGAACGCTCACATTCCATCATATAACATAAATAGGCACTGTCACAGTGGCTAATCCCACTAACACTCACAGTACAACATGTATATATATGTGTATATCCGATAATAAACAGGATTAGAGACAATATTAAGTATAGTTCAAGACAAGTAGAAAAAAATATGCACATGTTTTAGCATAAAAAAATTCGGAATAATAATCACCTTATAAAAAGATTGAAGATTTTTTTATTGGCACCATGCAAGACTTAGTGTCGGGACATCACGATGACAGAAAAAAAAACACGACGATAAACCATATACGGTGCAGCCTATACAAGATGACAAAGCACATAAGAGAGTATATCCCACACAAGACTACAAGGCTCACAAGACAGCATATCCTATACAAGACTATTAAAGCTATCAAAGCTACAAAACGAGATGCTCAAGACTATCAAAGCTATCAAAGCTACAAAACGAGATGCTCAAGACTATCAAAGCTATAAAAGCTACCAAACGATATGGTCAAGATTATCAAAGCAATCAAAGCTACAAAACAATATGGTCAAGACTATCAAAGCTATCAAAGCTACAAAACGATATGGTCAAGACTATCAAAGCTACCAAAGCTACAAAATGATATGGTCAAGACTATCAAAGCTATCAAAGATACAAAATGATATGGTCAAGACTATCAAATCTATCAAAGCTACAAAATGATATGGTCAAGACTATCAAATCTACAAAACGATATGGTCAAGACTATCAAAGCTACAAAACAATATGGTCAAGACTATCAAAGCTATCAAAGCTACAAAATGATATGGTCAAGACTATCACAGCTACAAAACGATATGGTCAAGACTATCAAAGAAATCAAAGCTACAAAATGATATGGTCAAGACTATCAAAGCTATCAAATATACAAAATGATATGGTCAATACTATCAAAGCTATCAAAACTACAAAACGATATGGTCAAGACTATCAAAGCTACAAAACGATGTGGCCAAGACTATTACCAAAGCTACAAAATGATATGGTCAAGACAATCAAATCTATAAAAACTACAAAATGATATGGTCAAGACAATCAAAGCTATCAAAACTACAAAATGATATGGTCAAGACTATCAAAGTTGTAGGACACTATAGACAAATTTCATGTCTCAAACAGAGAAATCACGACCTGACAATACTCAAACTAAAACACATAAGTAAGCTCCAGAAAAGGGGTTTAGATGCTCTCAGAAGAAAAGAACTTGACACTAAACTTAGAAAATAACAACATTAGCAGAAAAGGGCAAGTAGTTTAGCATAGCTGAACTTTTTGGAGAAACATAAATCAAGAGAATTTTTGGTACAAAAAGGAAGAACTTTAGGAGAATAATTTTAGATGAGAATAATAACTTCATAAAATTATGCTAACATCAAGAGGCAAAAAATATAATTTGATAAACTGAAGGAAAGATAAGAAGTTAAGAAATTTAAAGAAGAAATAAGCAAGGGTAGCAAACCACCACTTGGCACAACTTCACCAGATTTCCAACCTCTTAAACACTCCACGCCGAGGATCGACCCAAACAAAGATGCGACAAAAAGAACTTGAAAGATTTTGCAAGAATCAAGAGTTAGGGCCGCTGACCCTAACGCCAAAAATCTACGAAACTGGAAAAACTTACCACGCACGCGAAGAGCTCGGCAATAGCTTTCCGAAACTATGCTCCAACGTATAATCCGAGCACCGGAGCCACCACGGCGGCGACCGGTAGGAAGAAAGGAATAGTTCTTCTCCCTCACGACTGTGGTTTGATTTCTTGGAAAGGAAGAAAGTTTTGGAATTATGCAAATATAAGCTGACTGGTTATCTTTTCAAGACATTAGAATTGAAATTTTCAATTAAAAATAATAACAATAATAATTATTATTATTAATTTATAACTTAAGAGATAAAATCTCAATTTGGGGAACAACGATAAACCTACTACGATTCCGATAAAATTTGCGCCAACAAAGGCAAACGCCGGTGCTACAAATTGAACGACAAAGTTGGAATCAGAGTTCAACGTGCCACACACGAGCTAAAATTTTTCAGAAGTTAACGACAAATAAAAATCTTTAAATCTTTGGAAATTTGTCGGGCTTCAAACATAGCTCGGATCGCAATAAAATTTGACAATCCTAATTAGAAGTAATTAATTAAATTTTCTAAAGTCTAAATCTAAATTCTGGCAAGTTCGAAATTTGGTCGACTTGACCAAAAGGATGCAAAAATGCACTAACGATGGCACACCGCTAACTCCGTATAAACGTAACGCTCTTGCATCATTATTACGTCAATAAGAAGATTAAAATTAATTATCAAAAATTAGGGGCATTACACGGGTCCTGTTAAGCTTTAACGGCGCATCGAAAAGCGTGCTCACTCTAATATTTCACCGACACCCCAACATTAGCTCGTCACTCGACGACTTGAACGTACATTGACCTTAACCCACATGGTGACCCGCCTCATGGTTGACTTTAGTCAAAACTCTTAAAAATCCAATTTTCCTTGAGAAAATTAATTTCCAAAGGTGCCCTGCTTTGGATCACCACTCCAAGGCCATCATGAAGCCGCCATAGGCTCTAATTCCTATATGGGCAGTCAAGGAAGATGGGCTCTTGGGCCAAGGCAAGGAGAAAAGCCCACCTTATTTTCTCCCTCCTCTCTATCTTCCCAAGCCATACCCCAACCCAAGCCTAAACCTCTAAGATGATGCCATGTGGATGTCCTTGGCCAATTAGAAGAAGGCCACGTGCCACTAGCTTTACTAGGATGAACCGAGCTTGCTCTCACACACACTCTCTCTTCTCCTCTGTATCTATTGACTGAAACTCACCCCTTCCACATGGCGAATTGGTCTTAACCCCTATCCTAGCTTATAGGGGGTACAACCAGCTTAGGTATGGCTAAAGAGTGGAGCCTTAACCTCATAAAGGTTGGCCAAACTAACCCTCCCAGTTTAATCAAGAAGGAGGAGGGAAGGAGAGGCCTTGACCCCTCTTATAAATTGACCCCTCTACCATCAGAGGGAGCCACCCACCTCCTCAGGCTTAGTCAAGCACTAACAAGATCGTACTGAAACTCCAACCTGCCGGAAACCACCCAAACCCAAAGATCCACCACCTCACCACTAGCAATGGCAGATTCGTCGACAAACAACTTTAAAACTCCAGCATAAGTGGGACCACCTTCACTTCATTCTTTCTATCTCCTAAGGCAATATACTCAGTTTCAGCAATAGGTCGGTTAATAGAAGAGCGGAAAGAGACCTGCGGGGGGAGGCCGCAGGAAGCAGAGCACACGCAGTTAAAAAAGGTTTAACCGCAGATTCAGACCGAGTCGCTCTGATACCATGTAGAAAGAAGTTGAAGAATAAGTAAATATTTTATTAATCTAAAAATTACTTTACAACTTGGGAGTGTACACACATATATATCGGAAGAGAGAGAGGAGAAGAATCTCAATCCAAGATTTGGGACTAAACTTTCTAGCTAAGTGACTAAATGGGCTTTCATTAATGGGCATTTACATATTTCCTTCAACATATCGCTTTGTCACATGGGTTTGTTTTATGTGTAACAATTTTTATCACACTACATCACAACATACAATGTTATCATTGCTAATCTTGATTGCTTGCATGTGCTAGTATACATTAAAACTTTTATTATAATGCACAGATAAATCACATATACTACATCGGATTGTCTTCATGTGATTCATTGTATTCATAACGCCAACTCAAGAGAAGGGTGGGCTAATAATCCTTTGTATACAAGGAAAGTAAAAGGAATAAATCCTGGCCGTCACTCTTAACTCCTGCATCAGTTCCAAAGCAGAGAATTAATATTGTATTACTGTTTTCAAGCCTGATTAATTAAGAACCATTATGACAGGCATCCTAATCGTTTCTTATTCCCTGCACCTTTAATATGAATTAATTTTGTTCCTCTATAAAAACCTGTATAACCTGTAAGCAAATCCAGGGGATTTTTTGTGAGAAGCATTAGTAAAATGTTTCCTTCTACCTTGTCTTATTTATTTTTTGCTTCTTTGCCAAATTAAATCTAAGAGTGGTA
Organism: Platanthera guangdongensis; assembly: GCA_039583875.1. NCBI lineage: Eukaryota > Viridiplantae > Streptophyta > Magnoliopsida > Asparagales > Orchidaceae > Platanthera > Platanthera guangdongensis. The sequence continues at coordinate 81,151,510 of CM077151.1, forward strand.
TCAGAGCCAGGTTGCTGGGTTCATTGGAGCTAATACCTTCCCCAGCCGTCCATGGCAAGTTCATCATCTACCACTAAACCCCTCTACACCCATTCCAATATTCCCATCTTCGATGGCGAACGATACGATTTCTGGTGTGACAAAAAATGGAGGCCCTTCTCCGGTCTCAGGATCACTGGACCATAGTCATTGAAGGCTTACAAACAACTGGAAAAGAACTAGCAGGTGCTGCAGCGAAAGTCTCCAAAGAAGGAGAGATGAAGGACACAATGGCCTTACATCTTATACAACAAGCTATAGCCACGAATATTTACCCAAGAATCATGGGTTCCAGAAGTTCCAAAGAAGCTTGGGATCGTCTACAAAACGAATACAAAGGTACAAAAAAGGTAGTTAAAATCAAATTACAATCTTTGAGAAGACAGTTTGATGCTTTAGTAATGAAAGAAGGAGAAAACTCATCTGACTACTTTGCCAAGACCACTGGCTTAGTAAATCAAATAAGAAGTTTGGGAGGAGCAATTGAAGAAGTCACTATTATAGAAAAGATTTTGAGAACTCTTCCAAAGTCCTATAACCACATCGTCTCCTCCATTTTAGAATCCAGAGATCTTGACACTCTCACTGTCACAGATCTACTAGGCTCCAATCAATCTCATGAAGATCTGTTCTTAAAAGACAACTGTGTCCCCCTTGAGAAAGCTTTTCATACTAAGGTAAATATCAAGCAAAACAATGATAAAAGAAAAACAAACCACAATTCTAACTCAAACCACCATTCAGCCAACTACAAACCAAACTCCCACTGGAAAGACAAAGACAAGAGAAGTAATTTTCAGCCCCAAAAGGGAGACTATAGAAGAAACAATAACCAAAATCATGGAGACTATAGAAGAGAGAGTACCCAACAACATGGAGACTATAGAAGAGACATTATTCATCACTCAGGCAACCAAGCTTGCCTAATCTGTAAGAAAACAAACCATCAACCGAAAGATTGTTTTTGGAGGTGTAAAAACTGTAAGATACTCAACCACTCAGCACAGAATTGCTGGTACGGCAAGAAGGAAGCCAATTTTACAGAAGAAGAGCAGAGAGAGCAAGGAGGAGAGAAATATGCATTCCCACTATATATATGCAAAGCCAATATTGATACCAATTCACCAACCCAATGGTTTCTTGATAGTGCCTGCTCCAGCCATATGGTTCACTACAAGAAATACTTTGTTAGCCTTGATGAAACATTCAAGTCCGAAGTAATATTAGGAGATGGAAAGAGAAAGCCTATAGAAGGGAAAGGCACAATAGTTGTAGTAGTAAAAGGAGAAAGAAAACTTGTAGCCAATGTTCTGTATGTGTCATCCCTCCAACAAAACCTTATGAGCATAGGCCAAATCTCTAGAAATGGGTATCTCATAGTATTTGATCATCCCCACTGCCATCTAGTCGAGAAGAAGACCAACAAAACAGTAATCTCTGTCGTGATAAATCCAAGCAATATTTATACTCTACATCTCCCCTTATCATCTTCCACCTTGGCTCTTGCTTGCAACCACAATACGATATCTCCCATCTCCACTCTTTGGCATCAAAGGATGGGACATCTAAACCACTCCTACCTCCTACAACTTCAAAGCAAAAACATGACAAAAGGGCTTCCCTCTGCCCCTTTTCAAGTCCAGACCTGTGATATCTGCGCAAGAGGGAAGTCTCATAGGCAGCCTTTTCCTCTAAATGCTTCAAGAAGAGATATTGATGCTCTAGTTCTCTTACACATTGTAACAGCCCTTAAAAATAATAAATAATAATAATAATAAAAGAATAATAATAATATAAAAAAAGACTAAAAACGCCTAAACCTACCCCCCCCGTTCCCTTAAAGCAAACCCGAGCCAATCTCGGTTCCCGCAAGCCGCAATCCGCGACCCCCGACTCCGCTCCCGTCTCCGCGCCCCGACAGCCCCGGATCCGCCGCCAGCGCATCCTGCCGCCCCGAGACTCCTCCCCGTGGCCGGCAAATCCCTCCTCCAGGCCCGGCGCCCCTTCCTCTTGCTTCCCCGCCGTCTCCGACGCTTCCCTTGGCCGGCAACTCCCGCAGCAAGCCCCTCTTGGCCGACTGCTTCCAAGGAGGACGGACATCCATTTTTTTTTTTTCCCTTCCTCTTCACCTCCTCCGGCCAGTGAGAGCAAAGGCAGAGTTCTTCTCCGACAACCCTAGCTCCTCCTTGTCCCGGCCGGTGGATTTCGTGAGAGGTCTCCTAGGGTTTTCGCTCAAAACCCCTCTTCGTGGATTTTGGAGCCCCAATCTGGCCTCCTTGGGTAAGAAATTCCTTTGAAACCCCTCTTCGTGAATTTTGTTACAATAATTATCCCTCCCTAATTGATGCATTGACGTCGATCCCTCTTGGGGTTGTCGTGTACCCTTCTAACCTCGATATTTTACTTGTTTTCCGGTGCCGCTCTTCGGATCTAGGTGGTGGAATCACTCCAAGCCCTCTCCGAATTAGCGATTCTTGCTTCCAACGCCGCCAAAACTCCCGATCCCTCGCGGTAGACTCTTCTCCCCTCACCTTCGAGGGAGGTAAACTCCTAAACCCCTCTCCTTTTGTGTGAAGCGATTATTAAACGCATGTGCTGACATAGGAAACTTGTTAATTTAATTTGGAATGTATTTTTGACCTCGAACAGGTTTAGCTCAAGCTTTAACCTCGCCTGCGCCACTTAGCTGTTGCTAGCACTTTCGAAATCACCTTAAGGCAAGTAGAGACTCTCTCTCTCGCTTGCAAACATGAGATTTAATTTACTTCACCTTGTTTATGAAGTAGCCTCTTATAAACCGGGAATCGTCTAATTATTCATGAATACTTGAAATTTGCCTAATATCCTAGACGAACATTGAAAGGAGAGTGTTGGTTTGGTGTGACGCGTCGAGTCAAGCGCCCGACTAACTGGTAACAGAAACCATTAGTCAACCATTGCAAGCACCGTTGTTGATAAGCCTTGCGCCAATTTAAACACTAGAATCTTGTGCACCAAATGACAACACCTTCACTCTTCAATGTTTTCCGTTTATGGTATTACAGCTAGGCTAAAACTCCGGAGTAGGCTATTAGATTTAAAGCATCTAGTTTAAACATGGTTACTTGTCAGGTAGTAGATTGCTACGTGTAAAAATTTGTTCACTAAGCTCTTGATTCCTATGCTTACTCTTGTGCAATTAGATTAATTTGAATCTTCATGTATATTCTTGTTCTGAGGCACTTTCCTTTTGTTTGGATTTGCCTTAGGTTTCGTGACTGCGCCGCCCGGTTCCTGAGCTATTTCTTTCAGATACAGCATTGTTCAGAGGTTTCATTTGTTTAAATGTATCAGCAGGTTCTATGTATTTTGTTTCTTTGCTGTTGGATTTTTCTTCCTACTCATGTACTAGTTATTATCAGACATTTTCTCTTGTATCGAGGACAACCTGTAGGGTGAAACATTGTACTACTTCATTTCACTTATGCATTTTCCACAATTGTGACTAATTGCATTCATTTGAGCATTGATTGTGACATAGTTTTTGTAAATAAAATGCATGCACAACAACTTTTAACTATTTATGTATGGCTTCCGCATCAATATCTTTTAAAAACTCTTTTCAAAAAAATATCTAATTGTAGAATTTCTGGTTCCGCCTCAGCAGGCATGTTTCTTCTCTGCATGCCTGTGGCATCACGACCCGCCCGAAGCGCACTCTGATTCTGTTGAGACGGGTCGTGACAGTTGGTATCAGAGCCAGGTTAGCTCAAAAAAAAAAAAAAAAAAAAAAAAAGAATTATTTTGAAATTTTCAAATATTTTAAAATCTATTATGTAAATATAGGTACATGCATCATATTTCACTCACCCTGTCATTATTTGTTGTTCGAGGCTGAAACACGCACACACTCACTCATAAGCATGAGTAGTATGCATGCAAATGTTAAGCGAGTATGGGCAAACTTAACGTTTATATGCATATGAATTTCCACTAGGATATACAGCGCTTGCAAATATTAAATTGTATGGGCGGTTTAATGTTTTCAAGTGCGTGACATTAGAATCATAATGCGCATGACATGTTAGTGATATGGGCACTTAACATGACATGCGTTTCCATTCATGGCATTTTTAGGAATGCATTGTAGGCATAATTACATTGCATGCATATCATAACTCATTGCACAAGTGTTAAGCTAAGAACAACAGATGATGATTGTACACACATGGATTTCACAATCATAACTTTATCGCACGCGATTCTATCATCGCATTTGCATTTGCATGGCTTTCACCTAGAGTTGTCCACTGAAAATGCTGTAACTATTACATGATTTAGGTATCCAATGGTGTTAAAATGCTAGAACCTGTAATCTCGATCTACTATGCTTAGCTTGACTGCTTCTCTTACTCAATTCTTTTATGCTCATTTTAGATGGCTCCTAAGCGCTCGCAGCGAAAGAAAGCTACTCCTGCTGCGAGGGAGGCCCCTAGAGATGAAACTGCCCAGCTTTTGAGACAGCTTCTGGAGCGTGTCTCCCGTCTGGAGGGGGAACGCCAAACTCCTGATCCAGCCTCTGGTTTCGGCAGCGCAGGGACGACTGGAGTCGCCGTTACCATCACCCCTCCTGCACCTGGATCTGGGACCGGCTTGACTGCTGGCACCATGGAGGCCCCGCTCGTGCCAAGTCCGACCACCCCTGTAGCGATGGCAGACACACTGGCTTTCAAGAGACTAAATCCGCCTACCTACAATGGCGACCGAGATTACTTTGTGATCACTGAATGGGTCTCCCAGATGGAGAAACACTTTGAGTATGCTGCAGTTCCCGAGGCCCAAAAGGTTCTCCTTGCGGCCTATCAGCTGACCGAAGATGCTTACACTTGGTGGCTTCAGCGCCGCAGCCTCTCCGATTCTGCCACCTTGACTTGGGGAAAGTTCAAGGACGCTCTTATGGAAAACTTCCTCTCTTCTGTGGAGCGGGACAAGCTAGCTGAGAAGTTCCTGTCCCTTCAGCAGTTTGGTAGGACAGTGACCGAGTATGCGAGAGAGTTCTCCCGCCTATCGCTCCTTGCTGTGGAATTCGTGCCAGATGAAGCCAAAAGGATCAGCCGTTTCGTGAAGGGACTCCGACATGATTTCCAGCAGCATGTGGTAGCCCATGGCGCCACCACCTACACGGAGACCGTAGGAGCCGCCTTGAGAGTGGAAGCCATTGAGCTGGATCGTTCCGCCAAGAAAGTCCAGCATGGCACCAGCAATGCTGCAGCATCCGACCTCAAGCGCAAGAGTGCTCCATCTCAGGAGCAAGGTCCCGGGCCCAAGGAGGTGTGCGCCTTCTGTCACAAGGTGGGTCATGTTGCCCAAGTCTGTCGTTCTCTCCTGAAAAAGCAAAAGAAGGACATCCATGCTCCGCCGCCTCAGATGACGCTTGCCTCTACCTCCACTGTCTGTGCGTACTGCAAGAAGCCGGGCCACCAGCTGAAGGACTGCCGTCGCAGGCAGAAGGCCTGTTTCAAGTGCGGGCAGGTTGGACACCTCAAGCTAGACTGCCCTATGAGGGAAAGCCCGATTCCCGCTCAGCCACTGCAGGTTGTCCCCGGAGCTCAGGACAGGGGTAAGGCGGTGCTGAACGTCGTCACTCAGGGCGAGGCGCTCGCTTCGACCGACGTCATCTCTGGTACGTTGTTTTGTGGAATTTTAATTTTAATTTTTCTTCACGCAAATAAACTGGTCTGCCTTAGTCTCGAATAATCTTGATATGCGTCATGTTTTTTTTTTCTTCTTTTTTCCTTTTTAGGAAGATTTAGGGTCAAGAACAAGTGGATGCAAATCTTATTTGATTCTGGTGCATCCCACTCTTTTATTGCTCGCCATATCGTGGACCTTCACAGTTGGCCTACTTCGACACTAAAGGTCCCTTTCGAGGTTTCTGTACCCGGTCATCTGCACCTCTCAACCAGCGGCATTCTCAATTGCCCTATCTTGCTTGGAGAATTGCAAGTTTTCGCCGACCTCATAGTTCTGGAAATGTCGGAATTTGACGTGATCTTGGGGATGAATTGGTTGGTCACGTATCAAGCTAAGCTGGACTGTGTAGCAAAGAGGGTAAATCTCAGCTTTGGCGGCGAGGACTACAGTGTTCATGTTCAGACCCGCAGCCACCTGAAGGTAATTCGTGCTGTGCGTGCCGCTCGCCTTCTTAGTCAGGGTTGCTCTGCTTGTTTCGTGTATGCTTCATATTCGGATGCTGTCATACCGCAACTTGAATCTATCCCGGTTGCCTCCGAGTTTCCCGACGTGTTCCCCACCGAGCTACCTGGAATGCCTCCCGATCGTGAGGTAGAATTCTCCATTGATGTGGAGCCTGGAACGCGCCCCATATCTAAAGCTCCATACCGTATGGCACCGCGCGAGTTGGAAGAGCTCAGATTGCAATTGGATGAGATGCTTGAGCGTGGATACATTCGTCCCAGCTCGTCTCCTTGGGGAGCCCCCGTCCTCTTCGTGAAAAAGAAAGATGGTTCCCTGAGGCTTTGTATCGACTATCGGGAGCTGAATAAGGTTACCATCAAGAATAAGTACCCCCTCCCACGCGTAGATGACCTCTTTGATCAACTCAAAGGCAGTTCTGTGTTTTCCAAGATAGATCTCAGAACCGGTTACCATCAATTAAAGATCAAGGAATCCGATATCCCCCGGACAGCCTTCCGAACTCGGTATGGACATTTTGAATTCTTAGTGATGTCTTTTGGATTGACTAATGCCCCATCTGGCTTCATGGATATGATGAACCGTGCATTCTGTGAGTTCCTTGATAAGTTCGTTATCGTCTTCATAGATGATATTTTGGTTTACTCCAAAACTCGTGAAGATCATGCAGTTCACCTTAGACTCGTCCTATCCACCCTACGCCAGCATCAACTCTACGCCAAACTGGCGAAGTGCGAGTTCTGGCTGGATCGTGTTGCCTTCTTGGGGCATGTCATTTCTGGGGATGGGCTATCTGTTGACCCCGCCAAAGTCTCCGCAGTGATGGACTGGAAGCGTCCTTCTACTCCTACCGAGATCCGCAGTTTCCTTGGGTTGGCTGGTTATTACCGGCGCTTCGTCAAGGGTTTCTCCTCCCTTGCCGCTCCTCTGACAAGACTAACTCAAAAGCACGTGAGGTTTGAGTGGACGGATCAGTGCGAGCGCGCCTTTTTGGAGCTGAAGCAGCGACTATGTTCCGCGCCAGTGCTAGCTCTTCCGTCAGATGGATTGGACTTTTCAGTCTACACTGATGCTTCTGGAGTTGGTTTGGGTTGTGTTCTGATGCAGGATGACCGTGTTATTGCATTTGGATCGAGGCAGTTGAAAATTCATGAGCGTAACTATCCCACCCATGACCTGGAATTCGCTGCAGTGGTGTTCGCCTTGAAGCTGTGGCGTCATTATCTCTATGGTGTGAGGTGCCACTTTTACACCGACCATCAGAGTTTGAAGTACATTTTTGTTCAAAAGGACCTCAATCTTCGTCAGAGACGTTGGCTCGAGTTTGTTTCAGACTATGACTTGCAGCTCACATATGTTCCTGGTAAGGCCAATTCAGTGGCAGATGCGTTGAGTCGGCATGTTTCTGTTGCCGCTTGTGCGCCCATGTCAGCTATTCTTGCAGCCCTGATTGATGACCTTGACCGGATGGACATATCCATCGCACCCGAGGGTCATGGGAGGATTTCTGATCCGTTATGGGTAGAGCAGGTGAAGGATTTACAGCCATCTGATCCCGCACTTCAGCGCATTCGCCGGCAAGTTGAGCTTGGGACTCTTCCGGATTTCTCCATCTCTGATGATGTTCTTCGTTTCCGAGGTCGACTCTGCATTCCTGATGTCCCTGAGTTACTTGATAGTATTTGCAGAGAGGCGCATGAGTCTCGCTCATCCGGACATCCGGGCAATAACAAGATGTATCATGACTTGAAGCAGATCGTTTGGTGGCCTGGTATGAAAAATTTCATCGCTCGTTTTATCTCTCGATGCCTTACATGCCAGAAGGTGAAAGCTCAGCGTCAGCGTCCTGGTGGTCTTTTGCAGCCTTTGCCTATCCCTGAATGGAAGTGGGAAGATGTTTCTATGGACTTCATCACTGGATTGCCTCGCACTCCAAGAGGACACGATGCGATTTGGGTTATTGTGGACCGCTTGACTAAAGTGGCTCATTTTATTCCGTATAAGGAGGGTCATTCCACTGAGAAGATGGCCCGGATCTATGTTGCAGAGATTGTCCGACTCCATGGTATTCCTCTGCGAATCGTTTCTGATCGTGACTCGAGATTTGTATCGCACTTCTGGAAAGGATTTCAGCAAGCTTTGGGCACTGATCTCAACCTAAGCACTGCTTACCATCCGACGACTGATGGGCAGACTGAGAGAGTTAATCAAATTCTTGAAGATATGCTGCGTTGTTATATCTTGGACTACAAGGGAGCTTGGGATGAACATCTACCCTTGGTTGAATTCGCCTACAACAACAGCTATCAAGAGAGCCTCAAGATGGCCCCCTTCGAAGCACTATACGGGCGTCGCTGTAGGACCCCGCTCTATTGGTCGGAAGTCGGCGAAAAGGTGATTTTGGGCCCTGAGTTACTTCAGGAAATGGAAGAAGCTACCAAGAAGACTCGTCTTCAGCTCAGTCGTGCCATTGAGAGACAAAGAAAGTATGCAAATCAGCGCCGCCGTCCGTTAGAGTTCGCTGTGGGCGATCAAGTGTTCCTGAAGGTTTCTCCTACTCCTGGGGTGAAACGGTTCGGCCGCCATCATAAGCTCAGCCCGAGGTTTGTGGGACCGTACTCCATCTCAGAACGTATTGGAGGATCTGCTTACCGTCTGGAGCTACCAGCTTCTTTGGCCGGTGTTCATGATGTCTTTCATGTCAGCCAGCTTCGGAAATATATCCGCGATCCAAATCGTGTTCTTGAAGAAGTTCCAGTAATTCCTGAGGCCAATCTGTCTTATCCGATCGAGCCTTCGAAGATCGTCGAATATCAAGAACGCAAGCTTCGCAAGAGAACCATTCCGATGGTGAAGGTACTTTGGCTGCATGGCAAGTCCGAGGAATACACCTGGGAACTCGAATCTGATATGCGCAGCAAGTATCCACAGCTCTTCTCTTGATCTTGGTACGTCTCTTAGTCTTACTTCCTCGTTATTTCAACATCTTTCATAGTTAGCTTTCATGCGTTAATCTGCGAACTTCTGTTTGAAGTATATGTCATCTGAAACTTCGTTGTTTAGTCTCGTTCAGAGAGTTCTCATGCAAGTTTCGGGACGAAACTTCCTAAGTAGGGGAGAATGTAACAGCCCTTAAAAATAATAAATAATAATAATAATAAAAGAATAATAATAATATAAAAAAAGACTAAAAACGCCTAAACCTACCCCCCCCCGTTCCCTTAAAGCAAACCCGAGCCAATCTCGGTTCCCGCAAGCCGCAATCCGCGACCCCCGACTCCGCTCCCGTCTCCGCGCCCCGACAGCCCCGGATCCGCCGCCAGCGCATCCTGCCGCCCCGAGACTCCTCCCCGTGGCCGGCAAATCCCTCCTCCAGGCCCGGCGCCCCTTCCTCTTGCTTCCCCGCCGTCTCCGACGCTTCCCTTGGCCGGCAACTCCCGCAGCAAGCCCCTCTTGGCCGACTGCTTCCAAGGAGGACGGACATCCATTTTTTTTTTTTCCCTTCCTCTTCACCTCCTCCGGCCAGTGAGAGCAAAGGCAGAGTTCTTCTCCGACAACCCTAGCTCCTCCTTGTCCCGGCCGGTGGATTTCGTGAGAGGTCTCCTAGGGTTTTCGCTCAAAACCCCTCTTCGTGGATTTTGGAGCCCCAATCTGGCCTCCTTGGGTAAGAAATTCCTTTGAAACCCCTCTTCGTGAATTTTGTTACAATAATTATCCCTCCCTAATTGATGCATTGACGTCGATCCCTCTTGGGGTTGTCGTGTACCCTTCTAACCTCGATATTTTACTTGTTTTCCGGTGCCGCTCTTCGGATCTAGGTGGTGGAATCACTCCAAGCCCTCTCCGAATTAGCGATTCTTGCTTCCAACGCCGCCAAAACTCCCGATCCCTCGCGGTAGACTCTTCTCCCCTCACCTTCGAGGGAGGTAAACTCCTAAACCCCTCTCCTTTTGTGTGAAGCGATTATTAAACGCATGTGCTGACATAGGAAACTTGTTAATTTAATTTGGAATGTATTTTTGACCTCGAACAGGTTTAGCTCAAGCTTTAACCTCGCCTGCGCCACTTAGCTGTTGCTAGCACTTTCGAAATCACCTTAAGGCAAGTAGAGACTCTCTCTCTCGCTTGCAAACATGAGATTTAATTTACTTCACCTTGTTTATGAAGTAGCCTCTTATAAACCGGGAATCGTCTAATTATTCATGAATACTTGAAATTTGCCTAATATCCTAGACGAACATTGAAAGGAGAGTGTTGGTTTGGTGTGACGCGTCGAGTCAAGCGCCCGACTAACTGGTAACAGAAACCATTAGTCAACCATTGCAAGCACCGTTGTTGATAAGCCTTGCGCCAATTTAAACACTAGAATCTTGTGCACCAAATGACAACACCTTCACTCTTCAATGTTTTCCGTTTATGGTATTACAGCTAGGCTAAAACTCCGGAGTAGGCTATTAGATTTAAAGCATCTAGTTTAAACATGGTTACTTGTCAGGTAGTAGATTGCTACGTGTAAAAATTTGTTCACTAAGCTCTTGATTCCTATGCTTACTCTTGTGCAATTAGATTAATTTGAATCTTCATGTATATTCTTGTTCTGAGGCACTTTCCTTTTGTTTGGATTTGCCTTAGGTTTCGTGACTGCGCCGCCCGGTTCCTGAGCTATTTCTTTCAGATACAGCATTGTTCAGAGGTTTCATTTGTTTAAATGTATCAGCAGGTTCTATGTATTTTGTTTCTTTGCTGTTGGATTTTTCTTCCTACTCATGTACTAGTTATTATCAGACATTTTCTCTTGTATCGAGGACAACCTGTAGGGTGAAACATTGTACTACTTCATTTCACTTATGCATTTTCCACAATTGTGACTAATTGCATTCATTTGAGCATTGATTGTGACATAGTTTTTGTAAATAAAATGCATGCACAACAACTTTTAACTATTTATGTATGGCTTCCGCATCAATATCTTTTAAAAACTCTTTTCAAAAAAATATCTAATTGTAGAATTTCTGGTTCCGCCTCAGCAGGCATGTTTCTTCTCTGCATGCCTGTGGCATCACGACCCGCCCGAAGCGCACTCTGATTCTGTTGAGACGGGTCGTGACACACATTGACATTTGGGGTCCTGCCACCGCTGCTACAATAGGAGGGAAAAGATATTACCTTTTGATTGTCAACGACTACAGTCGCTTCATGTGGCTTTACCACTTAGAACAAAAATCGGATGCCTTTGTTCTCTTCCAAAGCTTCAAGATTCAAGTGGAAAATCAGTTCAACAAGAAAATCAAAACGTTGAGGAGTGATAGAGGAGGAGAATTCACCTCAACTACTTTTACTAATTTTTGTTTAGATGCAGGAATAAGAAGAGAACTCACCACAGCTGGGACCCCGCAGCAAAATGGCGTTGTCGAAAGACGAAATCGAACTGTGGTAAAGATGGCAAGGACAATGATGCTACACAAATCATGCCCCAAATCCTACTGGGGAGAAGCTGTCTCTACCGCAGTCTATCTCCTCAACAGATCTCCAACAAAGGCGCTGGAATATTATACACCATATGAAGCTCTTCATAAACGAAAGCCAAGTGTGTCTCACCTGCGCACTTTCGGGTGTATTGCTTATGCACACAAAGTAAGGGAGAAGAAAGACAAACTTGATGAATCAAGCACGAAATGCGTGCTGGTTGGCTACAGCGACCAGAGCAAAGCCTAGAGGCTCATTGAACCTTTAACAAAGAAAATCCTGATATCTCGTGATGTTACCTTTGATGAAGCAGGTATTTGGCAATGGAGCTCAGAACAAGTATCTGCATCTTCTGCTCCGGTGCTGGTTGAGCTGAGTACCAGTCTCAGCCCCGTCCATGCACCCTCCATCCCTCATCTGGAGCATCCTGCTTCAGATTCTGACTGTGATTCATCATCGCCCTGCAAGACCAAATCCATCGAAGAAATATATCAAAGAGCAGAGTATGCCCTCTGCACTTCCTCGTCTCTCACATATGAAGTTGCAGCAAAAGAAGAACATTGGAGATAAGCAATGCAAGAAGAATTGACTGCGATAGAGAAGAATAAAACTTGGTCCCTCGTCACCAGACCCAAAGGTCGGGACATCATCGGGCTCAAGTGGGTGTTCAAGGTAAAACAAAATGAAGAAGGTAAGATCCTGAAATATAAAGCGTGGCTCGTTACAAAGGGCTATTCTCAACGCCCGTGAGAAGATTACTCAGAAACATTTGCACCAGTAGCGAGGATGACGACAATTCGCCTCCTTCTGACTATTGCTGCCCATCATCAGTATCCAATTTATCAGCTAGACGTGAAATCGGCATTTCTCAATGGTGAAGTTCATGAAGAAGTTTATGTCTCTCAGCCACCTGGTTTTGAACTTAGAGGGAGAGAGAAAGAGAAAGTATATCGACTTCACAAAGCTTTGTATGGTCTAAAACAAGCCCCTCGGGCATGGAATGAGCACGTCGAATCATACTACATCAATGAAGGATTCACCGGGAGCATTAATAAGCCAACACTTTTCATCAAAAAACAGGGAAAAGACAGATTGATAATATGTCTTTATGTAGATGATCTAATCGTTACTGGCACGAATAAAGATTTCATCCAAATGTTCTGAGATAACATGAAGACAAAGTATGAAATGACAGACCTTGGAATACTTCATTTCTTCCTCGGTTTCCAGATCAAACACCTTCCATACGGATTATTTCTATCTCAACATTTGTATGCAAACAACCTTCTTCTCAAATTTAACATGCAGGCTTGTAATCCTGCTGTAACGCCAATGTCTACTTCCGACAAGCTCACAATTAAACAGGAAGGAGAGGAAGCTACAGAAAAAGAAGAATACAGGAGCATGATAGGATCCTTAATCTACCTCACTCATACAAGACCAGACATCGAGAATGCTGTGAACATCGCTGGAAGATTCGTAAGAGATCCCTCAAAAGATCAATTCGCGGCTGCAAAAAGGATTCTCCGATATCTACAAGGTACCAAACACTTTGGGATTTTCTACTTTAATCTTAAAACAGAGGAACTTGTTGGTTATACTGACTCCGACTGGGCCGGAGATCTCCACGATCGAAAAAGCACAAGCGGTTTTCTCTTTCAACTTGGGAAAATTCCAGTTTCCTGGAGCTCAAGGAAGCAACAATCCGTCGCCCTGTCGACAATAGAAGCAGAATACATGGCGCTTAACAAAGCAGCCTGTGAAGCCATATGGCTGCAGAGGTTAAGCAGAGAGATAAGAGATGAGAAAGAAAAGGAAGGAGTGAAGATCTTTTGCGACAATACATCTGCGATCGCCCTATCAAAGAACCTTGTACACCATAGCAGAAGCAAACACATAGATATTCGGTGGCACTTCATCAGGGAGCTAGTAGAAAAGAAGTAAATGTCGTCTTCATCAACTCCGACGAGCAGCTCGCCGACCTACTAACCAAGTCGTTGCCTCGGGAACGCTTTATCGAGCTCAGAGATAAGATCGGTCTCATCGACGGCCAAGATTTAGAGGGGGTAAAACTATAAAAGGAATAAATCCTGGCCGTCACTCTTAACTCCTGCATCAGTTCCAAAGCAGAGAATTAATATTGCATTACTGTTTTCAAGCCTGATTAATTAAGAACCATTATGACAGACATCCTAATCGTTTCCTATTCCCTGCACCTTTAATATGAATTAATTTTGTTCCTCTATAAAAACCTGTATAACCTGTAAGCAAATACACGGGATTTTTTGTGAGAAGCATTAGTAAAACGTTTCCTTCTACCTTGTCTTGTTTATTTTTTGCTTCTTTGCCAAATTAAATCTAAGAGAAAGTGCATAAGTCTATGTGGACAGATTTAAATTAATTTGGAGCTCTTGTTCACAATAAAAATATATATATAATGCCTGACAAGAAACATCCACAAGCAATAGTCCTCCTGATAAGTCTTAATAAAAATTGTGAGATTAAGCATCTTAGTATGAATTATATTGATCTTGTGTAAACAATGTTAAATTATACATTATCTTCTTTTTAATACACCGGATCACAAACTTTCTATAAAGTTGCGTAGAAATTAAATTTCATAGGATGTTATCTGTCAAACACTACTTTGTATCTCTGATAAGTCCTCGTGAGCATTATGTATGAAGCACCATGGTTGTGGCACTTGTGAGTCAAGAAATGGTGATGGTGATTTTACTTTGCATTACTATGTAGAATGTGAAAATTAAGTAGCAATTTCTCATGTAATATTGATTAATCTTAATAACTTCAAATTGATATTGATTAAAATGCTAACACCACGTTGTTTCATATAACACTTCTCATAGAATATATTAATATTGAATGTTCTTTCACTCCTCAATACGTACAATGGTTTATACATATAGACTCTTAAATTCTTACATCACTTATGTGTTTACTTGCTAATCTTGTAACATTGTATTTTATCATATGAATTTTAATGGATTGTTACCTCTTATGTTCCCTCATATCTTGCATCCTCATATCTTGCATCTCCATCAAGATATAGTTAGAAAAATACATTTTAAGAAGGATCCTTGTTATAAAAATATGTTTTTGTTTCTAATATTGATGAGTATACCACTTTGAAAAATCTGAAATTCATACATTTTAGTTTCACACTAGATAATCATGAAGTATTTTGTTTCCTTCAATCTGTCATTATGGATTTTTAATGCTTTCACGAGCGTCATCCTGCGCATAATTTAATTTTAGTGTGTGTTGTTTGTTTTTTCCATGTTATGTATTAATGATTATCTTTCGATTATGATACTTTTATTTATGTGATAATCCATTTTTTCTAATAACGAGGGTGGAACAAAAATTGAGATTGTGAAATATCACATACTTTGTGGAAATATTAGTTTTAGATGGAGTAATCATTTAGGAGGAGTTTCCATATCATTACATCAGTCATTCATTTTCTTGCTTCATTTATTGGCCACTATGAAAGCTATTTCTCGGACATAGTTTATTTTTCAATCATCCAGATTTGCTATTATCAAAAGGAGAGTTTTTTGGAACATGGTTCGTCACTAGCACTATTTGAGAATAACAAATTTGGATAGGTCTCTAATATCAATTTGCAATTTTGTTATAGTGTGCAGGTACAGGCGTGTGTTTATAATGATATATAAGGATTTAATCGACTAAAACAAAAATATACTCAGAAAACAAACTCTATCGCCAAAAGTAGCAAATATCGGCCAGTGGTTGTGCGATCGGCGGTCATTAGCTCCGGTCAGCGATCAGTAATTTCTAGCTCTAGTAGTGACTGGGGATCGCTAGTTCCAATCGACGATCACTACTCCCAGTCGGCAATGGATACTCCCAGATGGCGATCATTACCTCCAGTCGGTAATGGATACTCCCAGACGGCGATCATTACCTCCAGTCAGTGATTGATGTCCGTCAATCGTTGCTCCCGATCGGTGATTGGTGATTGTTATCTCCAGTCAGCCATTGAAGTCCGTCAATCGTTACTCTCGATCGGCGATCACTACTCGCCATGAAATGAATATATACTAACTAACGCAAGCGGTAGCAGATACCAGCTAATGGTAATGAAGGAAAAACTTCCTTACTCTTCTACTGGTTCCTAGAAGGTTTCGGGATGAATTGTGTTGGGTCTGGCATTCCTTCACTTGACCCGTGGCGCTCTTCTACTTATTTAAGAAATTAAGTAGCACCTTTTCCAACAGTCCGGGCTTTTGGTGCAGTTGGGTATGCGCTTGATCTTTCAATTGGTATCAGAGGGAGGTTGGTTAAAAATACCACATCTTCCAGGTTGGTTAAACATACCACACCTTGGTGGTTGCACAGGCTAACACCTGAACACAAAGATCCCTAGTTAGATCTGCTTGTTTTAATTCTGTTATTAGATTATTTCTTCACAAATCATGGCTCAAAACAAAGATTATGCTAGCACCAGACCTCCAGTGTGCAATCTGTCTAAGTTTGCACTTTGGAAAGCAAGGATTAGATTATACATGAATTCTATTGACGAGTACATTTTTAATTTTGTTTTGACAGTTTGTCCAAGACCTCCAGAGAACACAAATACAAATGTTGTTCCACCTCCATCAGGAACAGATGGTGATATCAAGAAGTGGAAGGTAGCAGATGCAAAGGCTATGAATATTTTAGCCCAGACCATGTCTGATGACATATTCCAAAAGGTGGCTGAATGCAATTCAGCAAAGGAAATCTGAGATAAGCTCTCTGAAATAGTCTCAGGATCTGCTGATGAAAGAAAGGACAGGAGATCTCACCTCATATCCCAATATGAGATTTTCAAGAAAGGAGAAGCTGAGCCAGTAGCTGAAATGTACAACAGCTCAGTCTGATAGTCAATGAACTCAAGACTTTGAACAAAGAGATTTCACTGACTGAACTTAATGACAAAATCTTAATGTGCTTCCCAAGCACTTGGGACTCAAGAATCTGGCCAATCAAGGATGTCAGAAGTCTGAATGAGATTACCACAGAAGCTCTTTTGGATAAGCTCAAATCTTATGAGCTGCTCATTAAGAACAGAGAAGAAGAGCAGAAGGCTGCCTCACCAGCCACAAGGAAAGAAAAGACTATAGCCTTCAAAGCAACTGAAGATCAGCCTGAAGACAAAGTCACAGGCAATGATGAGCTGCTTAGTCTATTAGCCAAAAGATTTTACAAGATGGTCAGAAAGAACTTCAGAAAGAGATCATACAAGGAGCATGATAAGTCAAGGTATGATAAGTCAAATAATAAATAAATTGTTTGCTTTGGTTGCAGGAAACCAGGGCACATTGTACCTGACTGTCCAGAAAACGAAAACAAGGACAGAAGGGACAAGAAAGAAAGAAGAAAGGACAAAGACTTCAAGAAGAATGGCGATGGCAAACCCTCCTCAAGCAAGAACAAACACACAAGAAAGTGATTTGTTGCTGAATCTTGGAGTGAAACTGAAGAGGAGTCAGAAGCTTCATCCAGCTCCAGTGATGATGAAGATGATGCTGAAGAGAAGGAATTCTGCATGATGGCAATCAATGCCTCTCAACACAATTCAGATACAGAAGACTCAGAGTCAGACTCAGAGACTCAACTTGAAGAGGACCAGGTAATTAATTCTTTTGATTTCAATTCAGAGGACTTTAAGTCTGAGTTTAAAGCACTATGTTTAGACTTACTAAAATCTGAGAAGGAAATTATTTCTCTCAGAAATCAATTATCTGAACATAGTATCTTAAAGTCAGAAAACCTCAAACTCTCTGAGGAGTTGGAGTGTTGTAGGGAGCATATAGCTTCACTGAAAGGTGAGCTATCTGAGGACAAGAAGCTTGAAGAATCTCTTAATGGGAGAAGTATCAAGCTGATGGTCATCACAAGCACAGTGAACTCCAGATTTAATAGTACACTGGGCTTGGGTGGTTCATCCAGCCAACCTATAGTTCTAACAACCCCAATCAAGTTCATTTCTGATAAAGAGAAGGGATTTGTAGATGTAGCTAGGAAAAATTCTGATTTGCCTAAGAAAACCAAGTTCCAGCAGAAATCGTCGAACGGAGGTCGACGATCGCCGAACGCAGATCGACGATCTCAGGCAAAATCGTCGAACTCAGGTCGACGATCTCTAACTTCTGAACTCTGCCCCAGTCGACCGTCGAACGGAGCTCGACGATCTGACCCAAGATCGTCGAACGCAGCTCCACGATCGTCGAACAGAGATCAGAGCTTTGGAAATTCTTTCAAGGGCAAATCAAAATCCAATCCTAGGGGTCCTTCATCCCAAAGCTTTAACCCTTATACTGAATGGATAATACCTCCAAGGAGATATCATCTTGAAGGTTATAAGAGTCAACCCGGGATGTCTTTTATTTTTGAATTTAAAGGTTATCAACATAGGCTCAAGGTAAACTGGGTCAAAAACAAGTGAATTATTTTATGTGCAGGTGAAAACCTATCCAACATCAAACCAACAATGGTATTTGGATAGTGGGTGCTCAAAGCACATGACAGGAAATAGGGACAACCTCACATCCTTTAAAGCCAAGCTTGGACCCAAAGTTATTTTTGGTGATTCAAACTTTCGACAAACTAAAGGATATGGTGCAGTCCAGATTGGGACAGTGACATTCAAGAAGGTAGCCTATGTGGAAGGACTGAAGCACAATTTGATAAGCATCAGTCAGCTATGTGATGAAGGCTATCTGGTAACTTTCAGCAAAGTTTTATGCAAGATCAAGTCAGAGGACAACACAACTGTGTTGACAGGTAAAAGGAAAGGTAACATCTACTTAGTAGATTTTCTTTCAACAGATGTAGACATTTGCCTGTTTAATTCTGTCTGTAGACCTAATGTTTTATGGCATAAGAGAATAGGACATTTAAACCTTAGAACCATTGCTAGGCTATCCAAGGACAACCTTGTTAGAGGACTACCTTCTGGCCCCTACAAGAAGGAAGGACTCTGCAGGGCTTGTCAATTAGGTAAGCAAACTAAAAATAGCTTCAAATCACTTAATAAGAGTGATTCACCTAGGATTTTGTATCTGTTACACATGGATCTTTTTGGACCCATTACAGTACAAAGCTTAGGAGTGAAATCTTACACTTTAATAGTTGTAGATGACTTCTCTAGATTCACATGGGTGTTCTTTCTGAGTAAGAAGTCTGATAACTTTAAGTGTTTGGCAGAGTTTCTCAAATGTATACAGATTGAGTTCAATACTCACATTGCCCGAATCAGAAGTGATCATGTGACAGAGTTTGATTCTCTTCTTATGCAAGAGTTCTGTCAGAGTGAAGGGATCAGACACACTTTCTCAGCTCCTAGAACTCCTCAACAAAATGGGGTAGCTGAAAGGAAAAATAGAACCTTTATTGAATCTGCCACTACATTGTTGTCAGATGCTCACCTTCCTCTATCTTTTTGGGCAGAGGCAGTGAACACCTCCAACTATGTGTTGAACAGAAGTCTAATACATAAACTAAAGGGAAAGACTCCCTATGAATTACTCAAACGGAAGAAACCTAAAGTTGATTATTTTAGAATTTTTGGTTGTATTTGTTATATACACAATAATGACAAGAGATATTTAACAAAATCTCAAGCTAAAGCTGATGAATGAGTCTTTCTGGGATACTTCATGATCAGTAAGGCCTATAGGGTTTATAATAAATCATCTCTTAAAATTGAAGAATCTGTTCACATATCATTTGATGAATCTAACATGTCTTTCAAGGAGAATAACACTTCTACCATAGAACCTTTGCAGGTACATTCTCTTGCTGAAGATTTGAACAGATTACAGGTTACTCAAAAAGAGGAAAGCAGTGAAGATGAAGAAAGCATTCAACATATTGAAGAGAAACAACTTGAAGAGCCAGTTGTTGTACCACAAGAGGAAACAACAACACAGGTTGGTGAACAATCAACACCCCCTGTTGATCTAGTAACATCAAGAGACCATCCAATTTTCCAAGTAATTGGAGACATCTCAGCTGGTGTGCAAACCAGAAATCAGATCAACCAAAACCTGTTGCACACTTGCTTTCTATCTCAAATTGAACCTCAATTCATTCAAGATGCAGAGCAAGATCCACACTGGATCATTGCAATGCAAGAAGAGTTGCATCAATTTGAAAGGAACAAATTTTGCGAACTAGTGTCAAAGCCTAAGGATCACTACATTGTTGGAACAAAGTGGGTGTTCAGAAACAAATTGGATGATCAAGGAGTAATTGTAAGGAACAAGGCAAGCCTAGTTGCTCAAGGATACTCACAAGAAAAAGGCATACACTATGACCAGACTTTTGCACCAGTTGCAAGATTGGAAATCATCAGAATCTTCTTATCTTATGCAGCACATAAAGGTTTCAAGGTATACCAGATGGATGTAAAAAGTGCATTTCTCAATGGAGACATTAAAGAAGAAGTCTATGTCAGACAACCTCCAGGTTTTATCTCTCCAACTTATCATGATTATGTTTTTAAGTTGAACAAAACATTATATGGTCTCAAGCAAGCTCCTAGAGCATGGTATGAGACTCTAGCATGCTTTCTTCTGGAAAATGAATTTATAAGGGGTAGAGTAGACCAAACTCTTTTCATTAGAACTCATAAGTCGCATACCCTACTAGTATAGATTTATGTATATGATATTATTTTTGGCTCTACTGATTCAAATTTGTGCAGAAGGTTTTCCAACCTAATGCATTCTAAATTTGAAATGAGTAGCATGGGTGAGCTATCTTTCTTTCTAGGATTGCAAGTCAAACAACATGCTGAATGCATCTTTATTTCTCAAACCAAGTATGCAAATGAATTGGTCAAGAAATTTGGTATGTCTGAAGCATCTTGTATGAAAACACCAATGCCTACTAATGTTGTATTGGATGCTGATGAATATGGGAAACCTGTTGATCAGACAACATATAGAGCAATGATTGGCTCTTTACTATACCTTACAGCTAGTAGACCTGATATAATGTTTGCTACATGCATATGTGCTAGATTCCAAGTGAGCCTTAGAGAGTCACACCTAACATTAGAAAAAAGAATTCTCAGGTATGTTAAAAGTTGTCCAAATCTAGGTCTCAGGTATTCAAAAGATACAGCATTTGACTTAAGTGGATTTTCTGATGCTGATTATGCTGGATGCAGAATTGACAGGAAAAACACCAGTGGAACTTGTCAGTTTCTTGGTGACAGACTTGTCTCTTGGTTTTGCAAGAAACAAACATCTGTGTCAACTTCAACTGCTGAAGCTGAATATATGGCTGCAGGCAGTTGTTGTTCACAAATATTGTAGATTCAAAATCAACTCATAGACTATGGCTACAACTTAGAGAAGTCTAAAATCTTTTGTGATAACACCAGTGCTATCTCTATAACTCAAAATCCAGTCCTCCATAGTAGGACAAAACACATAGAAATTAGGCATCACTTTTTAAGCGATAATGTTGAGAAGAATAAAATTGAACTTCAATATATCCCAACTGATTTACAAAGGGGAGATATTTTTACCAAACCTTTGCATGAAAAGAAACACGCATTCTTCCTAAATCAGTTAGGAATGTTAGATGGAGGAAGTCTAAAATAATATCCAAGATTATAAAACTTTAAAAAATTGACCAAGACTAGGCAAACATCTTGATTTTTCTAAGTGTCTAGAGTGTATTTCTGGTCTCTGAACTGCGCTCGACGATTTTCCCCCAGATCGTCGAACGGAGATCGAAGATTTCCGAAATCGTCGACTTGAGTTCAGCGCTTCTCAGATAGTGCTCAACTATCTTTCAGGTCAACGATCGTCGAACGGCGCTCGACGATTTTGTTCTCTGAACTATCGTCGAACGGAGCTCGACGCTCTCCAATATCGTCGAACGGAGATCGACGATATTGAAGACGCTTCAGATTCCTTTAGCAGCCCCGATCGTCGAACTGAGTTCAACGATCTTTCCTTTTCTGCGTCGAACCCTAATATAAAATTCATTTTTCGGCCGTCGTTCTCCTTTTGCGCTTTCAATATCTCTGCAAAAATTCTCTTTCCCGCCAAACATCTCTACTCTTGGTCGTTTTGTTTGTTGATTTTTGCAGGTAACAATGGCCGTCTCTGTTGCCGTTCTAGCCGCAATGAAATTCGATGCCGGATTTGATATAGACATGGAGTCTTTCAGCACCACTGATCAAATTTTTCAGGACATTCTGGAACTGTTCAAGGAGCAGAAGCTTGTTATCATCATGTCCACAAGAATAAAGTTGGTTGCTGATGAGATTAAGGAGTGGGTCTATACTGCCCACAACCAGGACCAAAACACAGTGGTTGGTTCAATTTCTGGAACCCAGTTACCTTTGACTCCTGCTATTCTGACAGAGGTTTTTGAATTAAGTTCTGAAAGAGATTCTGCTGAGTTATCTGGAGAGGAATTTTTTGATTTACTTGCAAGAATGGGTCACTCTGATGCTAACCCTAGCAAACTGATGAAGAAGAACCTAGCTGTGGAATACAGGTTCTTAGCTGATGTAGTAGTAAAGGTTTTGTTGGCCAAGCATTCAGCACATGATACCATATCCAGGTATCAGCTGTGCTTGATGGGTGCCATTGTGGACAAGAAACAGTTGAACTGGGGAGAGGTCTTTTTTGACCTGATTAAGAAGAAAATAAACAAGAACTTTGTGAATTATGGGAGGATCCTAGGGCTGTTTCTCCAACACAGATGCCCTGCACTGCTAGTCTCCTCTGGGATGCATATCAATGTCTCAAAGAGGTTGTCCTGTGCCCTATTTGGCAAATGGGACAGGCAGATAACCAAGCCCAGCAGGCCTTCTGCAAGCACAACTTCAGGCACAAGGACTGTAATAGTCTCTTCCCCTCAAGTCTCTGCCCCTGCAGATGACTTGCCTGCTGCTTCTTCTCCTCCTCCAATTCCTATTCCATCTCCACCAGTCACCTCCTCCATTCCAACTTCATCCATCATCATCATTTCTAGTTCATCTCCAACATCAATCTCATCTCCAATCTCAGCTCTTCCAACAACAGAAGAAATTTTCCATCCATTACACAACTACCCTCAACCAGACATTGATACATCATCCAACATTCCCTCATTCAATCTTCTAGATGATTCCTTCATGGATGATTCACCTTCATCTCCTCCTGATCTACCCTCCTCTTCCACCTCATATCAACAACTTCTACAAGATATCATTGATCAACCCTCATTCACACCCTCTATCTCAATACCACTGTCTTCCATTTCCACAATACTCACACCTCAACCTTCACTTCTACCATCCACCAGCTCTCCACCACCATCACCAGTTGCTCCTCCATCCTTCTCTACCTCTGCTCAAGTCCCTGCTGAGCAAGTAGACATTCCTGCCCTAGCTGACAAGTTATATGAACTGCTAGCCCCCAGGCTCTCACTTCTATTGGAGACCTCCTTGGCTCCACTTCTTCAGTCAGTTGCAGCCCTTTCTGTCAGGCTATCTTCCATCCTTCCTCCTCAGGCAATCCCTTCCTTTGGGTGCCTTGATCCAGCTCTTTCTGAATCTAGGCAGGGGGAGATGCCTTATGAAGTTAGATTGTCTGCTGCTGCTGCTGCCATTTCTTCAGTCCCTGCTGCTGCTGTTGTTACTCAAGCTCCAGTTTCAACACGACCACAAGTTGCTGTCTTCTCAGTGGACCTCAGGTCCTTATTATCAGTTTTTGATTCATTATATTTCAGTTGTCTTCCAGTAAGCAATGCAGTCCAGCCATCTGCAGTCCAGCCATCAGAGGATCTTTCCAAGGCCATTGTGCCCTTCTCAAGATGTGATTCCAGCTTAATTAGCTCTTACATAAATTCTCTATATACTGCTGAGCCTTCTGTTTCCAGTGATGCTGCTGATGTTCCAATTTCTGAGGATATGCAGACAGAGGCATATGATTTTGAGCCTACTGTTATTGCTGATGTTATTCCTGCTGTTATTACTGATGCTGAGGTTCTTGTATCTGAAAGTATTTTCTCTGAATCTGTTGCTGCTCCAGTTACTGCTGTTATTACTGCTGCTATATCTTCTGAAAGTGTTGCTCCAAAAAGTTCTGTATCTGTTGTTACTACTGCTGCTGCTATAACATCTGCCAGTACTATTTTTGTTGTATCTGCTGTTGCTACAACTGCTGTCTCATCTACTCCAACCCAACTTCAGAAAGAGTATCTGAAAAAGATTGATGCCTTATATGATGAGCAAAGCTCTGAAAGTGATGAATTCAGGACTGATTCTGATGATTCTTCTGCCACTATAGCCAGGAAAAGAAAGGCAACTAGCAAAGCTATGAAAAGGGTGCCTCCAGCCAAAGTCAAAGATACAAATGACATTCTCTACTACATTCTTCATGACTGCCCCATTACTGAACACTGGATGCAATACTCCAAGAACCAACTGAAAGCCATGAAGAAGAAGAGCAAGTATGAGAAAGGATCCTCTCAGTTTCATCATCCTCATCCTCCTCCACCACCTCCTCCTGATGCAGGTGCAGGTGGAAGCTCAGCTGCTCATCCTTCTGCTAAAAGCCAAACCCCCTATCAGCCTCATGCAAGATCTCAATATAGGGGAAGCCAGTCCAGAGGCTCTCAATCAAGAAGAGGAAATTATAGAGGAAGCCAGAGAGAATTCCAAGTCTACTCCAAAGGCTATTCAAGGAAACATCCATACTCTAGGGAAAGACAAGCTTCATCAGATACAACTTCAGGTCCTTTTTCCTACAAGTTGAAAGAAGTAGTCTCATCCAGAGCTCCTCAAGATAATCCTTCCAACAGATATGAGCCTCCAGTGCCCTTTGAAGATCCAGAAAATAACCCTATTGCATGGACTGCCAGAATAAAAGAATTAGTTGCCTTAGATCTAATCAAGAAAGCCAGAGAGCAAGACAGAGACACCTCCAACATTACTACATTGTCTGAACAAAGAAAGAAGGAACTGAAAAGATATGCCTCAACCAAATTTTTTGATTCTGAAAGATATATGGAGCTGCATCCTGAAGCTGTGCTACCAAGGCCTAAACAACAAACCTCTTTAGGTGCAGCTGATGACAGAAGGTCAAAGAAAGAAACTCTTAATCCTAATAGAGAAATTAAGCTTATAAAGAGCAAGGAGAAGGAATAATTCTGTAAGTTGACAGTTATTCTGATTTCTGATTTCTGTCTGAGATAATATATATCTGTGATTCTGCTTGTTGCTTATAGTTGCTTTGTATGTTGTTCTTTAATTTTCTCCAAGTTCTGTAAATAGTAATCATAACCCAAATATGGGGAGATTGTTAGAACACCCTTTACTAATTTGGGTCAGGATCACTATGTCTTTAGGAAACCTGTTTTTGACCTCCTTGTATAGATCTAAAGGTCAATTAGAATTCAGTCTAAGGGTTAGTAGTTAGGTTTGGAAGCTGCCCTCAAAACCAAGGTTTTTCAGTTTGGAGACTAAGTCATTTCGTCGAGCTCAGTACGACGAATCGTCGAACTCCAATCGATGATCGTCTAGCTCAACTTCGACGGATCGTCGAACTCCATTCGACGATCGCTGAGCTCAACTTCAACAAATCGTCGAACTCCCTTCGACGATCTTTGAGCTCAGTTCGACGATCTTGACTCCAGTATTGATTCTCTATCTCTGAGCTCAGTTCGACGATAGTTGAGCTCAGATCGACGATCTCTGTTGCTGTCTAAGTCCAAATCGCTGAGCTCAGTTCGACGATAGTAGAGCTCAGTTCGACGTTTTTCTGAAGAAGTTAAATGATTTTCAAGATTCAAATTCAGAACAGTTAAGAAGTTATTGCCAGTAATTAATTCAGAAGATCTTGTAGTCGTTTTCATTTATTCTGGACCAAGTTTCAAGGGATTATCAAGGAATATTTCTTTGGACTTTCTCTAGAAGACAATTGCAATTAAGGAAGTCAATTAATGACAGGCTAACGGCTATTCTTGACAGAGGATCATTTTCTATTCAGCAAAAAGGAATAAAAGACAAGATTTTTGAATCACTCACTAGAGAGAACAAGAACAAGCAATCTGTAGAGAGAACAAGAACAAGCAATCTGTAGAGAGTACACAAGAAGAAGAACAAAAATATTCTCTGCTACAACTCTTCTCTGCAACAACAGCTTTCTCAACAACAATTATTCAAGAGAAAAAGAAAGAAAGCTGTAGACATTCTCTGTCTAAAAGAATTCACAAGAACACCATCATCAAAAGGAGATCAACAAAACTGAAATCTTCAGATCTCTTTTGATTCAAGTGTTCAATGTCATCATCATTCAAGACTCCAGACACCTAACATTTCAGTTGTTGCTGAAATCATCAATTGCTGGAGATCAATCTCTGAAGGCCTATCACCCTACAACAAAGCTTCATTTCCTGAACATCTCAAGAACTCAGGGGGAGCTTTGACAACATCAAAATCCACATAGTCTTCTCAACTGTTTTGAGAAAGAGAAGTCTTTCATAACTCTCTCATCCTCATCTCTGTAAAGGGTTTTTCAAACTCCCTTCAAAAGTTTGTGTGTGGTTTTTGAGCACCTTGTCAAAAGTTCATTGGTGGCAAGGCACCTGATCAAAAAATCTGGTTTGGTTTTTGAGTACCTTATCAAAAGCTCATTGGTGCCCAGGACACCTGATCAACTCATCCTGCAGTGGATTCCTACCTATGGTGGTAGAAGAGTGGATGTACCCAAGTTTAGGGGAACCACTATATCTTCTTATGTCTTCTGTCTTGCTTGTCTTTATTTTTTTTTTTGGATGTGCTTGTTTTGTGATTAGATAGGTTTCTGTGATTAGATTTAATATTTGCTTCCCTGTTCACTCAGATTACAACAACTGTTGTAAAAAGATTTTAAAGCATCATACTCTATTCACCCCCCCCCCCATCTAGAGTATATCAGATCTAGCTCACACTTTCAATTGGTATCAGAGGAGGTCACGGGTTCAAGACCGGGGGAGCGCTATTAAATCCTGATTTTTCCCTTCTACTTGTGTGGGTCCGGCGGGTCGGGCAACCGTGGACATGTGGTAACCCCACCTCTGAGCCGTATAACCGTGGACATGTGGTAACCCCACCTCTGAGCCGTGTGGGCCATGTGGTAACCCCACCTCTGAGCCATGTGGGCCATGTGGTAACTCCACCTCTGAGCCGACGGGTTGTGTTGGACGCCGGGGGGGGGGGATTGTTGGGTCCAGCGTTCCTTCACTTGACCCGTGGCGCTCTTCTACTTATTTAAGAAATTAAGTAGCACCCTTTCCAACAGTCCGGGCTTTTGGTGCAGTTGGGTATGCGCTTGATCCTTCAATTGGTATCAGAGCAGGTCACGGTTTCAAGACCGGGGGAGCTCTATTAAATCCTGATTTTTCCCTTCTACCTGTGTGGGTCCGGCGGTCAGGCAACCGTGGACATGTGGTAACCCCACCTCTGAGCCGTGAAACAGTGGACATGTGGTAACCCCACCTCTGAGCCGTGTGGGCCATGAGGTAACCCCACCTCTGAGCCGTGTGGGTCATGTGGTAACCCCACCTTTGAGCCATGTGGGCCATGTGGTAACTCCACCTCTGAGCCGACGGGTTGTGCTGGACGCCGGGGGGGGGGATTGTTGGGTCCGGCATTCCTTCACTTGACCTGTTGCGCTCTTCTACTTATTTAAGAAATTAAGTAGCACCTTTTCCAACAGTCCGGGCTTTTAGTGCAGTTGGGTATGCGCTTGATCCTTCAAATTGGACAAAAATAAATATTACATACTGCTGTTTCGCGGAAGGTGCTAGAACCATATGATAACAAATCAGAGTTAAATTGTACAGACATAAATTTACTATTATACCACCCGGCAGTAACGTTTGCTGAAAATGGAAGGTGCGAGGTAGGAGACAGCAGATAGAGCGGGATTTTAAAATTTAAACACTACCGCCCTGCGGTAATGCTAGTGTTGGTAGTATCTCCCACAATATTCCATGACCTCTATAAATATAGTATGATATCTCTTTCTAGCCTGATAAAATTTGAAAAGAGAGTTCGCCACAGTCCTCCAAAGGGAGCGAAGGGGTCGTTGTCACTTATTTAAGAGAGATTTCTTCAAACAAGATCAAGAGCAATCGAGCCAGGAGATTGAAGGCCAATAAAAGGTGATCAAGAAGCCTTCTCTATAAATTCATTAGAAATTTCCACTCAATGACCCAAGCGTTTTTGTTGCAATCAAATTATTATCAAGCGAAGAAGTTTGAGGATCGTGTACACAAGGAAGAGAAAGCATCACATGAAATAAAGATTAGACTTTTACATCAAAACGTCATCAAGATCAAGTGTTCCTCTATAGGAGAGTTTTCCTTTGTCCTAGTGTTTTAGTTATTGCTATCTTTTATATTATCATTTGTACAACACTTGCTAGTGGGTAATTCGTTGTTGAGATGGCGACTAGATCGTGGTAGATCTAGGGTGTGAAATTCTTTGTGGGTGTAGCGACTAGATTTTGGTTAGATCTAAGGACTGAATTTGCCTTAGCATGGCGACTAGGTTTAGGGTTAGGTCTAGGGGGCTTAAGACAAATTGGGGGTGAATTTTTTAAGGCCAATCAGCTTGAGGTGTGAGTTGGCATAGAAAACGCTAAGTTTTTAATGATTCATTAACTTGGATCTTTTGCGTGAAAATATCTAATCTTGTATCACCTTTGTTAGAAAAGCCCATTTAAGGGCTCATGTTGTTTCTTCTTTTTCCCTCTTCTTGTATTAGTCCCACATCATGTATTAGGATTTCTATCTTCCTTCTTCTCCTATATAAGTGTGTGTATACTTGTAACTATTACTTGAATAGAATATATACAAGGTTTTGGGCCTATTTCTACATGGTATCAGAGCCAGGTTCCCTCTAGCTGGGGCCTTCCCTGCGGACTGCCTTTTCTGTCCGCTCTGCTCTCCTGCGGACTGCCTCTCTGTCCGCTCCGGTCTCCTGCGGACTACCCCTCTGCATCCGCTTCTCTGCGGACTGCCCTTTTTTTCTGTCCGCTCGGCTCTCCTGCGGACTGCCTTTCTGTCCACTCCGGTCTCTTGCGGACTGTCCCTCTGCATCCGCCTCTCGTCTCTCTCTCCGTGGTTCCACCCTGCTCAGGCTTCTTATAGCCATCTTCTGCTCTGACTCGTGGGGCCCACCTCTTCTATCCGCTGCGGGCGTTCCTTCCTGTCCGCTGCACGCTCTGCTTGTGTCCGCTCGAGCCTCTTTGCTCGCGGACTGCTCCTCTCTAGCCCGCTCTGATTCTGTACGCTTGAGCCTCTTTGCTCGCGGCCTCTCTATCCGCAATCTCTTGCGGACTGCTCCTGTCCGCTGCGGACTCTCCTCATGTCTGTTGCACGCTCCTCTTCTCTCTTGCGCGCTCCTCTTTCTCTCTCCGTGGGACCACCTTCTTACCCGTCCGCTGCGGCCTCTCTTCTAGTCGCGACCTCTCGTCAGTCCGCTCCTGCGCTCTTTGCTTGTTCGCGGCCTGTCTTGCCTGCGGCCTCTTTTCTGTCCGCCGCGGCCTCCCTACTCGTCGCGGCCTCCTTCTCTGTCCGCTGCTAAGATCTGCCTGACCGTGCAGGCTGTCTCCTTCTCGCCTGCATCCTGGTCGCGATCTCCTGCCTTCTCCTGGTCGCCCGACTTGTCTCAGTCCGGCGCGACTTGTCTCAGTCCACGCGGCCTGTCACTGCTCGCTGCGGCCTGTCTCTGTCCGCGCGGCCTCTCTCTTCCCGCTGCGGCCTCTCTCTGTTTGCGTGGGCTGCCTCTACCCGCTGCGGTCTGCCCGACTCGCCTCGACCGACTCCAGTCCGCCGCGGTCTGTTTCTGCTCGCCGCCAGCCTCCCTTCTGCTAGTCGCCGGCCTCCTCTCCGCTAGCCGCCCGGTCTCGTCTCTGCTCACCACATGGCGTCTGCTGCTTCCGCTGTCACCTCTGTTGTGTCCTTCTCTACGGAGGGTATCACCTGCCTCTCTCATCATCCTTGTTGGATCGTTGATTCCGGTGCTACTCACCATATCTCCTCCCAGAAGCCCCCAGCATATCTCCAAACGCCTCATCCTGCTCGCATCACTGTGGCCAACGGTGACACCCTCCCCGTCTTTGGCTCTGCTGATCTTCAGCTTACGCCAACCCCTTCTCTTTCCTCGGTTCTTCACGTTCCGTGGTCTCTCTTCAATTTATTATCAGTTAGTCGTCTCACACACGACCTTGACTGTTGTATTACATTTTCACCCTCTTCTTTTCTTATGCAGGATCGCCGCACCCGGAGTACCATTGGTCAGGGGCAGCTGGTGAATGGGTTGTACATCTTGGATATCCCACCAACTCTTCTCTCCACCATCTCTACTGTTGATTGACATTGCCGTCTTGGACATGCCCCCCCTTCCGATTCTCAAGCGGGCTCTTCCTGATATATCTTTACAGGAGTTCTCCTGTGAATCTTGTGTCTACGGCAAACAACACCGTTCCTCTTTCCCCCCAGCCTGTACCAGGAGTACTACTCCCTTGTCGTTAGTTCATTCTGATATTTGGGGTCCTTATAGGATCCCTGGTATTTTTGGATTTCGGTATTTTGTCACGTTCATTGACGATTACTCTCGTACCACGTGGCTCTATTTACTACATGATCGCACTGAACTTCCCTCTGTCTTTCGCGCCTTTTTACTTGAGATGCGTACGCAGTTCGCCACTCCTCTCAAAATCATTCGCACTGATAATGCTCGGGAGTATACGGGTCGTGCCTTCTCCAATATCTGCACTGACTTTGGTGTCATTCATCAAACTTCCTGTGCGTATACCCCTCAGCAAAACGGGGTGGCTGAACGCAAAAATCGTCATCTCCTCGATGTTGCCCGCTCTCTTATGTTCCAAATGCACGTTCCCACCGAATATTGGAACTTTGTTGTTTCCACCGCCTGTCATCTCATCAACCGTCTTCCCTCTTCTGTCCTTGATTTTGCCTCGCCCATCCAACTCCTCTATCCCTCCATCCCCCTCACCTCTCTCACACCACGGATCTTCGGGTGTGTTTGTTATGTCCACATTCTTGGCCCTCCTTCTGACAAACTTGCTCCTCGGGCCGCCAAGTATATGTTTGTTGGCTACTCCCGCACTAAAAAGGGGTACGTCTGCTACTCTCCTACTACCGGCAAAATGGTCGTTTCTGCGGATGTCACCTTCTGCGAAGGCCAGCCCTTCCACTTACCCAGCACCACCTCGTCTTCTGCTCCCTCGTCTTCTGCTCCCTCGCTTCCCCAGCCCGTTGTCCCGGTCACGCCATCTATGTCGTCTTCTTCCTCCCCCCCCCCCCCCCCCCCCGCCCCCGTTCCTCCTCGGGTTCCTCCACCGCTAATCCGTGTCTATTCTCGTCGCTCATCCAAGGATGCTCCCGTGACCCAGCTCCCTGCTGCCAGCGATAGTTCGGCTGCGGTCGATCACGCTCCCATCTCTACAGCTCATCCCTTGGCCAACTACGTCTCTCTACATCGGCTAACACCGCCTCTCTACGCATTTGTCACCTCCCTTTCCTTTATTTCTCTTCCTAACAATGTGCAGGAGGCGCTTCACCATCCCGGATGGCGGGCTGCTATGCACGATGAAATGCAGGCTCTCTGGGCTAACCAGACCTGGGATCTGGTTCCTCTTCCTGCTGGCCTCACCCCTGTTAGCTGCAAATGGGTCTTTGTCATTAAACATGCGGCGGATGGCACTATCGACCGTCTGAAGGCCCGTCTTGTGGCACGGGGGTTTACTCAGCAACATGACCTTGATTACGAGGAAACCTTCTCTCCCGTGGCGAAATTGAACACGGTTCGCGTTCTTCTATCCTTGGTTGTTCATCGTCACTGGCCACTTTATCAGCTGGATATCAAGAATGCCTTCCTCAACGGCGATCTACAGGAGACAGTTTTTATTCAGCAGCCTCCCGGGTTTGAGACCACGGGGGAGTCTTTGGTCTGTCATCTTCGGAAATCCATTTATGGTCTCAAACAGTCCCCGCGTGCGTGGTTTGAAAAGTTCAGTAAGGTGGTCTGTGCTAGTGGCTTCACTCGGAGCTCGGCTGATTTCTCTCTCTTCACCCGACATCGGTCAACTGGGACTGTGATTCTTCTGGTCTACGTTGATGATATCCTGATTACTGGCGACGACACGGCCGGAATACAACAGATCAAGGCACAGTTGAATTCTGCCTTTCAAACCAAAGATCTGGGCAACCTTCGGTACTTTCTTGGGCTCGAGGTCGCCCGACGCCCTGATGGTCTTATGTTATCTCAAAGGAAGTACTGTATGGACCTCCTTCGTGATGCAGGTTATTCTGGGTGCAAACCTGCGGAGACTCCTATGGACGCAAATCACAAGCTCTCGGCCCATAGCTCTGACTCTGACAAGCTTCTTATAAATCCGGAATATTACAGACGCTTGGTTGGGAAGCTGATCTACCTTACGGTGACTCGACCAGACATCTCATTTGCTGTAGGAGTTGTGAGCCGTTTCATACATGCTCCTCGGACAAATCATCTTCAAACTGTCGAGCGCATCCTTCGATATCTCAAGATCGCCCCCGGACAAGGACTCGTGTACCCGCCATCCACATCTCTATCTCTTGTCGCTTATTCTGACGCTGACTACGCAGGATCTATTGATGATAGACGCTCCACAACTGGATTCTGCACTTACTTTGGTGGACACCTCATAACTTGGCGTAGCAAGAAACAGAATGTGGTTGCGCGTTCCTCTGCCGAAGCTGAGTACCGGGCTATGGCTGCTGTTGTCTCTGAGCTAACTTGGCTTGAAGGCCTTCTGGGAGACTTAGGTGTTCGTCTCTCATCTCCGGCAACCTTATTTTGCGACAGTCAGGCAGCAATTCATATTGCCAAGAATCCGGTTTTTCACGAACGAACAAAGCATATCGAAGTTGACTGTCACTTTATCCGGGAAAAGGTACAGTCAAAGAAGATAAATTTGGAGCATGTTCCTGCTACCGACCAAGTTGCGGACATCCTGACGAAAGCTCTCTCCAGGCCGCTATACTATCAGTTCTTATCCAAGCTTGGCGCCTACGACTTGTACGCTCCAGCTTGCGGGGGAGTGTTAGAAAAGCCCATTTAAGGGCCCATGTTGTTTCTTATTTTTCCCTCTTCTTGTATTAGTCCCACATCATGTATTAGGATTTTTATCTTCCTTCTTCTCCTATATAAGTGTGTGTATACTTGTAACTATTACTTGAATAGAATATATACAAGGTTTTGGGCCTATTTCTACAACCTTGTTTATGAATAAAATATCTTCATTACGCTTTCAATCTAATCATCTCTAAATTTTATATTTTCACTTCATATTAAATTTATTAGAGAAGAAAAATAATAATGTCATGAACTATATTCACATTCATGATCCACCTATAAAGTTGTCTAGTAATCCAACACGCGCGCATGCTCACAATCGGAAGCACGTATCACGGTCATGCACAAATTTCCCATGAGTAGTGTGTGACAATGGCAATACTCTATCACTTCTCAATATCGGATGTAAAGTTTGCAGTGAAAAATAATTTACAGGGGGGCATTGAGCAATGGCTCAGTACTCTCGCTATAAACTATGCACGGGGGTTAAATATACGGATGCCATTTCCTCTAATTCGGTTTTTTCAAACAAAACAGAACCTAAATAATAAAGAGCCAGAGGAGAATTCCTAACGGTTCTAGTCTTTTACCATTATTTGTGTCCCTTTTACCGCAGCACAAGGCTTGGGCTCATGCTCCATTACTCCATCTCTATAAGAAACCCTAGAGCAGGATTTTTAAATAAAGTAAAAGATAAGCACAAGGAATATAAACAATATTGTTAAGTAGAAATGTGTAAGGAAATGGAACCTGTAACCATGGAGTTGGCCATCAGTTATCGTCGTCACGGTAACATGGCCAACATATGTCATGCTAGCAAGCGCCTCGCCTCTGAAACCCATTGATTTGATAGTTTGTAGGTCTTCAAATGATGTAAGTTTTGATGTTGTATGCCTTTCACAAAGTATGGGCAAGTCTTCATACTAAAAGAAAAGGACAATTTTACATCAAACCTCAATACAAAATTTAGAAGAAGATAGAGAAGTACAAGTATTATATTGAAGGTAAAAATGTACAGAATACATGTGAGTTAGGAAGGACAGAAACCACCATACGATAAGCATTTCAATGATGCCTAAAAGAAAGCTGTGAATGATTCAAAGGCAAAGTTGAATCAGAGAAAACTCAAAATGAAATACAATCTGAAATGCATTTAAGGGCGCATTTGGTTGGTTGTAGGTAGAATACATTTTTTAGAGAATGGTGATTAGTTTAAATTAGTTTTGGGGAAAACTAAATCATCAATTTTAAGACAGTTTTGATGAGGTTCATGTAGTTTGAATTCAATGTTAGCAACTAACTGCTATCAAAACATTTCCAACATTTATAAAACATGATTTCTAGTTTCAAGAAAGTAAATGAGCCCTAACTGCTATCAGAACACAAAAACAGTAAAAGAAAGAGAGACATTAGGGCAATACCCGAATGCCATGGCCATTGTCGGAGACCTGGATTAGCTTAAGGCCGCCATCTTTTACGATGACAGAAATGGAGGTGGCACCAGCGTCGATGCTGTTCTCTACCAGCTCCTTCACAGCCGATGATGGCCGCTGCACAACCTCCCCTGCAGCGATTCGGTTCACAACCGATTCTTCAAGCCGCCGAATCGTAGGTGGCTCCCTACTCGGAGCATCCGGCTCCGCCGCAGAGATGGTCAGCAGCTCATTCTCGTCTCTCTCCATATAAGGAGACAACGGCAGCCGGGCGGAAGGTGATTAGCGACTGCTTAGCTCTGGAACGTGGAGGGAGACTGCTTAGCTCTGGAATGTGGACCGAACATTCACTTGCCTTTTTCCGCCGTACTCGCTATTTACCGACAGATCGCACTCTGGGCGGCGCGAAATTTTTGTATCGGCGCTCATTTGGTTTATTAATTCCTTGTTTGCGTTAGATTTCTCTTTACGGTAATTAGGGCTATTTTTCACCCAATGATTTCACGAACAATCGAACAATCAGTACATTTCATTTGCCTCGGTTTTTATTCATTTCTTGACTTCATGGCAGCATTTATTTCTGCATGCAAGGAGCCAATAACGCTTTCTTTATGGAGAATGGGGAAATACACTTAATAAATCGATTTTGATAGATTACTTGAGCCATTGTGCTATTTATCATGTTTTTAATCCAGGAAATTAAAGTTGAGATCCTATTGATCATCCAAGAGATCAAAAATGACTTTTTTCTGTTTTTGATCCAGGAAATGACTCCTACTCTTTTCATATCATTTTTTATATTTTGGGAGATAAAAAATCATCTCTCATGAGAACATTCCTAATTTTCATGTAATATATATCTGCACTTATTTTTTATATATTGATTTTATCATTTTTATAGGACGTTAATAGTATAGCAACTGATGTTTTTCAATAGTGGATAGTAAAGATGATGCTTATAAATTGTATTGTCATTATGCTACTATGATTTGATTTAGTGTGTGCAATGAGCACAGATTATTATGGCTTGGTACTAAAATTTTAAATTTACGTGAATATTCTTACTGTAAAGACGAATCAAAAAGAGTATTAAAAGTTTCGGACTCAGAATTTAAATTTTGTCAGCTAGATATTATGACAAATTGTTCAGCTATTATTATATTTAATATGAATAAAGAAGAAAAACATTTGACTGTTGGCAAAATTGTTGAAGAACATAATCATCACATTACTACGAAAACTGAAAGACACTTACTTCTGTCAATGTGAAGTGCCAGTAAGGAAAGTGGCGGTGTTCTAAAATCAAAGACTGAAAAAGACATAAGAACATATGGTGCATCCTTCTATCTATCTGACGAAGTAGGGGAATCTCATAATTGGGATTTCACTAAACGTGATGCATATAATTTTATTGACAAGTGAGAAAATCTAAGATAGATGACGGCAGGGGGTGGACCCACATGGCGGCACACCCGGGCACGTGCCCGGGTCTAAAATTTTTGTGGATTGAAGAGGTATCGCATTTGCATCATCTTTAGGCGGCCAGCGAACCGCAAACATGCCCTAATTCAAGCGAGAAGTTTTTGGTATGCAATACGCATGTATTACTGCCCGTGCGCGAGAAGATTTGATTGTCTGATCTGCGATTCGATGGTCAGATTTTCCGTGAAAATACGGTCATACTTTGACATTCCAAATACGACCATATTTTGACAGATCAGACAACCAGATTTTCTCGCGCACGGTACATATATGTACCCAAAAAAGTCCTAATTTGCATCGCCGCTTCGCCAGTTGCCTCTTATTGTCGGAGTCGTTACTACCTAGGCACATCGCGGCCCTTGGCGATCTATTATTATGTTTTATTCCTTGGTTCTTCCCCAACAACATAGAGGCGGCCACAAATAATTTATTTCCAAATCAATTCTTCCCCAACACTTGTTGCTGCATTGGCTTGGCCTACTACATTGCTTTCAGGTACTTATTTTATTGATAACAATGGTCAATTGCTATTGATAGGTAAAACGATCTTATGCTTTTCTTCTTCATTATCCCAAAACAGACGAATTTACAGAAGCTACAGTAAAAAAACAGAGCTTTGTTAAAGGGCGGCGGGACTTCAAATCAATGTATCTTTGGAATCAAATGCCGATCGGGGTGCTTGAACTTGATCTGAACCATCATCGTTGGCAATGGTGGCTGCTTGCGTTGGAAATAGTGGCTTCTTGCATTGGCAATGGTGGTTGCTTTCCTTTGCTCTGTGATAATGGAGGATATGCTTATGGGATAGCAGCTGGGTGATGATGTCATTGGGGAAGTCCCAGTTCACCAAAAATCTGAAGGGATAGGAATAGAAACTGTACTTCAGGTGTTTGTCATATTGCTTGGTCAACTGAAACT
This sequence comes from Platanthera guangdongensis, assembly GCA_039583875.1. Taxonomy (NCBI): domain Eukaryota; kingdom Viridiplantae; phylum Streptophyta; class Magnoliopsida; order Asparagales; family Orchidaceae; genus Platanthera; species Platanthera guangdongensis. The sequence goes on from CM077151.1 coordinate 81,188,215, forward strand.
CCTTGGTAAGTTTGATAGATAACATATTTCCATGACAAATCTCTATGATTTATAATCACCGCTTTTATTTTTTCATGGCTCCTTACATTGAATTTTAAGAAGTTTTTTTATTTAACTTGCATCAATTTAAAATATTTACATTGAATTAAAGATGGCTAAAACTAATTTATCACTCCAAAGATTTACCAAATAATTATATCTTCTCAACACTATTCTTGAAAAGTCATATCCATGTTAGCAAATTTTGACGCCTTCTACGGCCCTGTGGGACCAAAGATTGGAGACAAAAATTACACATTCACGCACTCCTTGGATGCAGCTATGTTGTGGAAGCAACAATTGCCAGAAACGAAGAAGACAGTGGGGCCGAAATCAAGAGAGAAGTTAGAGAGAAAATGCCCCTTCAAAAAAAAACTTGTGGCTGTCTATCATTTCACGGGAGGGAGAGCTTCGGATTAGGGCTTTTTAATTGGTGTCCGGGTTGGACAAAAATTTTGGATCCGCCACTGGATGACGGTGATGTTACTAGTCTTTTAAAATTACTTAAAGAACATCAATTATTGGTGAATATGTTCTCCTTCGATGTTCAAGTTGACGACACTAATAGGTTGATAAATTTTTTGATGGATTGATTGTCTTGACAAAATAGATTATAATTGATTGAGTGATATAATGACATTTGACACTACATATATAATGAATAGGTATAATCTTGCTTATGCTCCATTTGTGGTTGTAAATCATTATTGGCAAAATGTAGTTATTGTGATAGCTTTTATATTTGGGAAAATCCTAAAAACGTTCACATGACTATTTGAAATAATAGAAATTAAGAATGAAAAAAGTTAAATATTTATTATTCTCATAAAATAAGCATTTTACATACATTACATTGAACAAATGGGTCATCTTTTATAGAAAGAGAGAGAGCTAAATATAAACTAAAGATGTGAGACTAAAAGAGGAGCTAGAGAGGAGTGACCTTATGGGCCTAAAAACATTAGTTTTTTTATTTATTTCTTGTAACACTCCCTCGCAAGCTGGAGTGTAAAAGTCATACATGCCAACTTGGAGAGGAACTGTTTATATAGTGGGTGAGACAAGACCATGGTGAAAATGTCAGAGAGTTGATCGATAGCGCGCACATGTTGTAGAATCAGTTTCTGAAGTTGAACCTTTTCTCTACAAAAAGGCAATCAACTTTAATATGATTTGTTTGTGGTTGATGAGATACCAAGCAGTGGAGATAGCAAAAATTCTAATAGGTAGTGGGGGCCTGCATCTGGAGTATGTGAGATCGTGCAACTTTGAGAAGGTGGCAATTCTTCTGCTCAGCAACACCATTTTGTTATGGTATGAAAGCACAAGAGGTTTGGTGGAAGATACCCAACTGAAATTCTTTAATTTCAAGGTAGCTAAACACCTAGATGGGGGTGAATAGGTTTTCTAGCCTTTTATGATTTTCCCTCTACTTAGTGTGTTCTGATTTAGTTTCTTATGCTTTTAAGGCAATCACACAGACGACACAATAATTTTATCGTGGTTCCCCAAAGCATGGGTACGTCCACTGTCCGTCCCACCTTTCTAATAGTGTGTTAGACAAGGCACTTCAAAAAAAACTCGCCTCCTAAGAGCTTACAACGCGATTCCGCAGGACTACTCAGTCTCCTCGAAGACCTACAGCTCGGGCACAAAGCCCTACAACTCAGTGATCAAAAGTTCACCTACCTCAGGCCAAAATGCCCCACCACTCAAGCTAGGAGGATAGTCCTACCTCAGATCCAAAGGATCCTACTCATGCACAAGCGCCCTACAACTCAGACCAAAGCCCTACACTCAGATCTAACCAGGATCCTACACGTCAGATTCACACTTGAATCCTACCACTCAGGCCAAAGCCCTACACTCAGATTCTTACCAGAATACTACCACTTAGATCTATACAAGATCCTGCACTCAGCCTTTATTAATAGACTTACAACTCAGATCTAGAAAGATCCTATAGAAAATTAGGTTTGTTGATGTTGAATAGACAACAGAGAAATGATATCTGTTTCTTCCTCCTTCTGTCCTGAGTAAACTCAGTCCAGATTCCTTCTTCACAGCTCCAGAAATTAGTCTTCAGGATAAGCTCTTCTTGGGATGTGAAGTGACTGCAGTAGGGGTTAGCCCTGGCTGCTTTTCATTCAGAGAAATATCTCTAACCTTGTTGTTGACGGTGTTGATCTCAACAGTTATCTTGTTGAACTTTGGATCAGTCGATTTACACTTCTGCTTCGAGCTCTGCAATAATGGTGAGGAAGAAGAAGAAGTTGGGCCACTTTTCGAAAAGACAAACCCTAAAAGTTATTCTCTTCTCTGACGATCTTATTCCTTTTATTATTCGCTGTCCTACGGTTTTTTTGACCCGTGGGCCCAGCTTTAATTACAGATATATAGCCTTCCTTTTACATAATAGATCTTACAGCTAGCCTCCGGTGCCATTAGTGGTGGACTGCAGCTTTTCCGCAATGAATTTGAATTCTGTTGACTAATGTTGACTTTTGCAGACGTCAGTATATGTGGACTTAGCCAAATTCTCAGATTCAATCCAGGCGTTGAGTGCGTTGAGTGAATGACCTTCACTCAATGCCTCTGGACTTAGTCAATTCTTTTGTCTTGCTTAGACAATGAGTGTGTTGAGTGAACTGGCTTCACTTATTGCCACTGGACTTAGTTGATTCTTCTGCACTGCCAGGTGTTGAGTTTGTTGAGTAAATCTTCATCACTTAATGCCCCTGGACTTAACTACATCTTTCTTTATTTGCTAGGCATTGAGAGCATTGAGCGAAGCTTCATCACTCAACGTTTTTGTACTTAACCACTTCTCTGAACCCAGCCACCTTACTGATGCGTTGAGTGCATTGAGTGAGATGTTCTCACTCAATGCATATGTACTTAGACAAATTTTTCTGTCAATCTTCTTTGGCTTTGACAGAATTAGCACGGCGTTGAGCGAACTTGATTCACTCAATGCTTCTGTACTTAGCCATATTTCTTTGACAGATTCTCTCTAGCTTTGAATGAAGTAGCTTGATTCAACGCTTCTAACTGTATGATATTGAGTGAGATGACATCACTCGATGCCTGTAGACTTGGCCACTTTTCTTCACTATCAAAGAAAAGGCTTTGACTGATTGGTCTTTACTCGACGCTTCTGCTCATATGGCATTGAGTGAGCTGTCCTCACTCAACGCCTCTGGACTTAGTCGATTTTCTGCTTGTCCCTGCTGAAGCTTTGACAAACTCAGCTATACTCGACGTCTCTTATTATATGGAGTTGAGTGAACTGCCTTCACTCAACGCCTGTTGGCTTAGCCATATTTTTGTCTTAGAAACTGCTGGGCTTTGCCTGTCCACACCTTACTCAACTCTTTTTGGCATCTGGCATTGAGTGAACTGGCTTCACTCAACGCATGTGTACTTAGACTATTTTCAGCCTTTCTAGCGCCCTTCTTTGACATCTGGCGTTGAGTGAACTGGTTTCACTCAACGCCTATGGACTTGGACAGATTTTTGTCTCTCCACTTCTCTATCTTGTGACCACCTGTCATCACCACTTAGAATACTTGTCCAATTAATGTGACAAGGACCAACCTACATACATGAACTTGAACATACATCAAATACAACTAGGTGTGTACCATTGACTTTTTTGACTTCTTAAAAATCTGGGATATTGGGATCAATGGACCCAACAATCTCCCCCTATTTGAAGAAGTCAAAACCCTTATTCAAAGTTCTTTGTCAATGATATACAACAACATATGCAATAATAATATATGTCCAAAAAGAAAGTTATAGGTTACCACATTTTCCTTGTACCACATTATCCTTGCATGTATGGTGATCATCACCTACTCCCCCTATTTTGTTGTCTGGCCTTGGTCATTTCCTTGATCATTCCCTTCTCCCCCTTTTTGACTTCTATAGAAAAGTCAGGGAGGTGTTGGCCATCTCTGATTATCATCTCCCCCTTTCTGATTTTAGATAATCAACTGGTGCAGCTGCTAGCTTCTTCTCTACAAGAGGTTGAATTTGTTCCTGTATGGTGGACTTGCTCCCCCTCAACAAGAACATCTTCTCTCATTTTATCTGATAGACACTCTATTCATTCCAGTCTTGATATCACTTATTGTCTTCACACCCTACAAGAGGTAGTAATTCTTACAACCAAAAATAAAGTGAGGAGCAACTGAAGCTATATCAAGTTCAACATATCAACTCAAACTTGAAGGTGTTGACCCTTGTTTTATCTAGTGGCTTGGTGAAGATGTCAGTCACTTGCTTGTCTGTAGAGAGGAACTCAAGACTGATATCTTCACATTCCACATGTTCTCTTATAAAGTGATACTTAATCTCTATGTGCTTAGTCCTGCTGTGTGAGACAGGATTTCTAGCTATAGAGATTACACTAGTAGAATCACAAAATAAAGGACTTCTATATATCTGGAGGGTAAAGTACTGGAGCTGATGCTGGATCCGCAGCAATTGTGCAAAGCAGCTCCCAGTAGCTATATATTCTGACTCTGCAATTGAAATTGTAACACTTATTTATATCTTGTTGCTCCAAGACACTAGCCTTCCTCCCAAGAACTGATAGGTGTAAGACCCCCCCTTTTTTGCAACAACCATCGTGGTCTTATGCCCAGAACCGTCGTTTTGCGGTGGCCCCGACTCTCGGGAAGGCCGCCACTACAAAACGCCGATTCTGCCGGCCTTTTCGATCAATAAGAGAGAATGTTTAATGATTGGAAAAGTAAAAACAATCAAGTCCACAACATAGAAAGAGGAAATCACATGACAAAAAAAGAGTCCACACCATGATATACAGACTTATGCCCGGTACATAAAGACCTCACTACAAGCCACTCATAAAAGTAAAACTACTACTACTCAGCTCCATTCACGGATCTGGATGCCTGTCCACCCGAACTACACTGACCTGTCTCCATCTGCACCGTACTCCGCTGGTGCTGCGTCTCCTGCGGCTGCTCCCTGTCTCCCATCCGGAGTGCCTAAAATGTGGTGGTCAAACGACCGTCAGTCAAACTAGACTCAGTCGACAATCCCCCACCTCTCTACCCGTGGCTCCTAGGCACCGGGCGGAAGGAAGTGAAAAGGAGGACCAAATAGCCGGGTGTAATCGAGCATATGACAACTATCGTAACATGAGTGTTATAACATTAAAAGTGCAGCAAGAGTTAATCAATAAATGGTAATGCAGAGTAGTAAGATAAGCATGAAGAACTGAAAGTAAGAACTGTACAAATAGTAAATCAGTAACCATTGATTTATAGGGATTACCCCTATAGACCAAGGGGTCGTTCTGCAGGGTCTATCGTATAAATTGTCCCATACCAATTTATACATTAGGTGTCATGGGTTAAATGCAATGACTATGTTATGACATGCAAGTATGCTAGGGTATGAACATGCAAGTGCAACACAAACACAATACTTTATGCGCACAGACCTTTAGTTCCCCAGTTTGGAGTTAGCTAAACTCTCAGGAGCATCTCATCGTGGCCAACGGAGACAGTGGGTTGGGCCTCTCCACTCCTAGACCGGTAATCACACTACCCAGCCTAGCCCCTCTCGTACGTTTCTGTACTCTTTCTAGCAAACCAGCTAGTCTCCCCGAGTCAACGTACTGACGACGGTGTGATCAATCGTCCAATACAGAGGACGCACCACTTTTATGCACATGCAAGCTTGTATATTATACCTTACCTAAATCTCCGAGCCCCCAGCTCACCAAACCATCAAGTCTAAAAACTAGCCCTTGAGCATACAGCTCCCCGGACTACCAAAACAGTTCCAAGTCCCTTTAACTCTACTAGTAAGCCCATCGACCATGGGTCTATGTTATCTATTCATTACCAATTTGTCTCACCATATGTACAAGTGTGAGTGCAAGGTGGAGGTATTATTGAGGTTACTCTTGTCCATATTATCCCTAAAGTTTACGTTAGTCCGGGACTGCCCAAGGTATTCCCCATGAAGGGCTCTTGAAGGCACTAGGAACTACGATGGGATTACGCCCAAAGTTCCCTTTCGCAAGGCACTTAATATTATTGATTCCTACCCTTGATCAATCCTCTCTTTTATTTCAGTGTAGCTCCCCTAAGTGTGTTCAAGTTCTCTGAGCTAGCCTATTTTAATTCTATGTACTATATGTAGACCGTGCTAAGTTACATGATGCTCCCACTAAGGGGCACTCCATTTACTCATCCAATAGAACCAAAACAATTACTGGGAGTCTATCATGACCTATTTAGACTAACTCCTGAGTTTCATAATCTTCCTAATTAATTGGGCATTCATTCTAATTACCCTAAGACTCCGGATGCCCTACTTTGAACATGAAATGCACTTTTAAATCAGTAACATACCACCAAAAAATTATGATAAATACTACGTAACATTTCTACAACAAATCCAAGGTCTAAGAATTTTCAGAATTATTTAGGCCCCAGATTCACAATTTAGAACATAAAATCGATAATACCATTTTAAGAAGCAAAGGCCAGCAATATTGTTCTAAAAATTATGATAAAAATTCAGTAAGACCATCATGGCCTACAAAAACCCTAGAGGTACTCTCCCAATTTTTTCAGTGAACAGTAACCCTTAATTTAATTTTAATTCAATAATTACATAACCATTGGTTATTGAAGCAAGTACTGTAAAAATTCATCTAATAATTTTAACAAAATTCCAGGAGATAGATAATGATCTAAAACTAACCTTAGCTAAGTTTTACAATTTTTCCAGTATATGAAGGACTCTGAATCTGATTAAAAGTAATCTTCCAAATTTATAATGTTGTGAAGCAAGTACTGTATCTATTCAATTAAAAATTATGAGAAAATTCCAGGGACTACACATTCACATTGAACACTCACTGACCAAGTTTCATAATTTTCCATAGCAATATTGGGCTCCACATCTATTTTTGATCAGAAATCCACAATTCATAAATTATAAGACAAGTACTTAAAATAAATATCTAAAAATTTCAATAAAAATACGGAGAGGACTAACATGATGTAAAACTTCCAAATACAAAATTTCACAACTTTTCAGTGGACAAAAATATCATAACAAGAAAAATAAACTTAAGGACACAACTAGGGTTATAAAGGAAGTACTGATTTTATTAGTCCAAAAATTCCACCAAAATTATTTTATGGCTCCTGTTATCATAGAAATATCATGCCCAAGTTTCAAGTTATTGTGAGGTGTTTTGATTACCTAAACCCAAATATTGGGCTTTGTGCCCTAAACTAGGGTAAGGATTTGAGGGGGGTTAAAGGCTTCCAAATTCAATAAATCTTCAACCAGAGGACCATAGCCACCCTATGATCCCTCCCACCAAGTCCCAAGTCATTCCAAGGTCATTTTACCCCATGACGTTCAAACCTTAAAAATCTCCATAAAAGGCGCCTACCCTAGGGTTCTATGGCTACCCTAGCCCAAACCACCCCAAATCTCATTGAAGGGTGTTACATGCCATATAAAATCAGTGGATAAAATATCAGCCTCTGTTGAGGTGATTTGACCAACCAAACATCAGAAATAGCTCTTGACCTAAATAATCCTATAAAGGTATACCTAGGGTTGGATCAATACCTAACCAAAATATCTCCAAATATGGTGAAATTTTTACCAGAGCCTTAGCATACCCTCTAAGACCACCCACCCAAATATGGGGGAGTTTTGAGATGTTTAGGATACTAATTAATTTATTCATGGATTATTAAATTTTACTAAAAACTATAGAAAACTATTCTCCAAAAATTCTGATTTTTGGATACATCCTAGATATAAATAAGAGTAGCCCACACCCCAAATCTTAAGTCATTTGGAGGCCTGATTTGGAGTGGGCATCCAATTTAATCTCTAGACAGCCCTATGGATAGACTCCACCAAAAAGTGCGCTGAGATCTAACCAGGGATCCAAATGACTTGAAACAAATTTTAACATAAACTAGAGACCTAGAGCTACAACTTTGATGTTGATCACATTTCCAGAAGGATCACCTAAGTATTTAAAAAAAATAAACAAATCCCTGTAATTTTCTACTCAGAAAAACCCAAAAATAAAAACTAAACAGAGATCTTGCACAGATCTTAAAGCAGGATCAACGGTAATGGAGTCATCTTCCTCCTTGAGCCAATGACTCAGATTAGCCGCGCTTGGAGCATTTTCCCGGCCGAAATCTCGGCCACCCGGCCACCTCCCTGGCCGGCCACCGCCACCACCACCTTCGTCGAGGTGGTGGCTATCGCCTGGCAGCGGCACGGCCGCCGGAGGGGCCTACTCCGGCGAACCCGATATGTTCATTTTCATGGAATTTCGGTGAGAAATTTCTCCCCGATCGGGCTCAATTGAGCCCGATTTCTCTAGCTGATGGATCCTAAATCTAGCACAGACAGAGAGGAAGAGGATTGGACCTTATTTGGAGCGTTTCCTTGCTCCATTCGCTGGCCGCCATTGCTCCTCCTCGAAGATTTAGGTGTCATGGCTTTTCCTCCTCCGAGAGCTCTAAGTGTTCGGGAAAATGGGAAATTCTACTCCTCAGAGGTCTCTAAAGATGATGGAGGGGTCGGTTGGGGGTGTGGGGGCTTTAATTCTCTTGGCCATGGTTGACCTCTTCACCTCCCCTCCCATGGCCGACCCTATGCATCCCCCCTTCCATTAAATGGCACTGGAAACTGTTGGAATCCCCTATAATTCATCAGGGAAGATGAATGGGAGCATAGTGGAGGGATACCAAGGGGTGTATCACCTTAATGACCATGAATGACAATTTTCTCTCCCCTCCAAGTTGGGGGAAAAACCCCATTTCTCTCTCCTAATCACCATGGCCGAAATTCCACCCTCTCCCCCTTGTTCAATATCAGTCAATAGGCTGGTTGACCTCTCACCTTGGGCCTAGCCCAAAGGGTTGGGCTAGGTTTAAATGATTTGACCTAATTTGACCAAGTTTGACGTTTTTGTCAAATTGGGCCCTAGGGTTGACCAAACCATGGAATTTTTGTGTCATTGGGTCCCTTATGAGGTTATGACTCCAAGAGTGTGGTCAACCTAAAGTTGTGGTGGTCAATAGGGGTGGTTAATGGAAAATCATCGTTTTGACCTAGTAGGGGTATTTTGGTCATTTTGCCATGTGGTGACCCTAGGATGGGGCTTTTTTAGTCTAATTAGTCTCTTATGATGTGTTAGACCTAAAAGTGAAGCTACTTCCACATATGATGGCCCGTTGGGCCATTTGATGGAGAGTTGACCATTTTGACCTAATTAGGGCTTAAGGTTGACTTTGGTCAACTTGACCTCTTTGGTTGGCCCAAATGGGTCTTAGGTGTCACTCTGGACTCCTTGATGGCCAAGGGGTGTTGTGGTGGGGTCACTAAGTCAAGTTAAGGCCCTTAAGTCAAACCCTAGGTTGGGTATTTAAAGTTTACTATTTGCAGACTAAGGTGTTTTATCACCTTTTTGCCTAGGTCTACAAGGGTTTCTAAGCTCCCTGGATTTTTTCATGACTTAGTCATGGCAAAATCACTCTGGGGGGTCTGACTGTTTGGGGAATATTACAATAAGTGCCTAAAATGCTTTTTCTGTCCTCTTTGCAGCTTGCAAAATCTGCATTTGAATAGCCAGTTAGTTCAAAATCCCTATTTCTAAGGTACCATATGCCAAGATCTGGTGTGTCCTTAAGATACCTCAAAATCCTCTTAGCAGCAGAGTAGTGAGATTCTTTATGGCGGGCCTGATACCTAGCACAAACACATATAACATACATGATGTCTGACTTACTTGAAGTAAGATATAGAAGGGAGCATATTATCTCTCTATACAAAGTTGCATCAATAGGTTTCCCTACCTCATCTTTGCCTATAAGCATACTTGACCCATGAGAGTTTTCATGGCGGAGGCATTCTCCATACCAATTTTTTTTGATCAACTCCCTAGTGAACTTAGATTGGGATATGGATAATCCATCTTCAGTCTATCTTACTTGGAGGCCCAAAAAAAACTTAAGCTCACCCATACTGCTCATCTTAAATTTCTCTTACATAAGTTTGACAAACTTCTTGCAAAAGATGTCATCAGTAGATCCAAAGATTATGTCATCTACATAAATCTAGACTAGGATGATCTTGCCCTTAGATTCCCTTAGGAATAAGATCTTGTCTATCTTCTCCCTTGAGAATCTATTCTCAATGAGGAAGCTAGACAATGTCTTACACCATGCTCTAGGGGCTTGCTTCAGCTCATATAGAGCTTTCATAAGTCTATAAACAGAATCAGGTGAGTTAGAAACAATAAAACTTGGAGGCTGATCAACATAGACTTCTTACTTTAAGTCATCATTCAAGAAGGCTTGAATTCACATCCATCTGGTAGACTTTAAACCCTTTGTATGCAGCATATGCAAGGAAAAGTTTGATGGCTTCCAATCTTACTACAGGGGCAAAAGTTTGATCAAAATTAATACCTTCTTCTTGTTTGTACCCCTTATCTACCAGCCTAGCTTTGTTCTTGACTATAATGTCATTTTCATCAAGTTTATTCTTATAAATCCACTTGAATCCAATGACATTATGTACTTATGGTCTGGGAACCAGCTTCTAGACCTCACACCTCTTAAACTTGTTCAGTTCTTCTTACATAACTATAATCCAGAACGGATCTATGTTGGCCTCTTCAAATCTTTTGGGCTCTACTTGTGATAGGAAACTTGAGTATAGTGCTGTGTTGATACTTCTACTCCTGGTCACCACTCCTTGGCTAGAATCACCAATAATTAGGTGTCTTGGATGGTCCCTTAGATGCCTAACAGCTGGAGGCAATCTTCCTTCAACATCCTAAGCTTAGTGGCTGGAGCTTGCTGATCTTCATCCACTTCAAATGTGTCTTGCCCTTCTCCTGGAATCTCCACTCCATCTTGGACTGCTGGAGCATCTTCCTTGATGGTTAGATTGTCTATCCTCATCTCTATACTTGCAGGACTAGAATAGGAGCTTGGCAGCTCACTGTTACTCATGGTAGACTCATCAAATATTACATTAACAAACTCTTATACAACTTCCAAGTTGCAGATCCTATAAGCCTTATTATGATTACTGTACCCAATAAAAATCTCATCATAAGACTCGGCAGCAAACTTAGTCACATAGGAAATTCCACTATTAAGCATATAACACTTACTCCCAAAGATGCTGATATAAGAAAGGTTTGATTTTCTGCTCTTCAAGATCTCATAAGGAATCTTCTTATGGCTCTTAGTGATAGAGGCTCTATTAAGGACATGACATGCAGTATTTACAAACTCAGCCCAGAAATATTCTGGGAGAGATATGTCACATAGCAAAGTTCTTCCAGCCTCTATGAGAGTTTTATTTTTCCTCTCAACAATCCCATTTTGCTGGGGTGTTTTTGGAGAAGAAAATTTTTAATGAATCTCTTGATTTTCGCAGAACTTTGTCATGCTATTTGACTGTAATTCAGTCCCACAGTCACTTTTGATTTTGACCACAGTACTATCAAACTCATTCTGAATTTGCTTGACAAATTTCATGAAGATATCAAGGGTTTCATTTTTTTTCTTAAGAAAGAAAACCCAAACAAACCTGGAATAGTCATCAACCACCACAAGGGTGTAGACTTTCCTACCTAGACTATGAACTGGCATATAACTAAACAAGTCGATATGCAAGAGGTATAAGCACCTCACAAAGTCTTTGGTCCCAATGCCCTTGAAGGAAGCTTGGGTCTGCTTGCCTTTTTGGCAAGCTGAGCAAATGCCTTTCTTGCTGCATTTCATCTTAGGACCATTCCTAACTAGCTCTTCACTAAAGAGCTTGTCAATAGTCTTATAATTTAAATTAGCTCGTCTCTTGTGCCAATGCACATAATATGAGACTTTCTCATTTGCCACTAGATAATAGGAGAGTCTGTATCTAGACACAGAAAGTTTAAACAATAAACATTTCAACTCCTAGTGTCTGTCAAGATGAACTCTTCTTCACGTGACCTCTGGCACTCATCCTTGTGGAAGACAATGACATAACCAAGATCAAAGAGTTGGCTTATTCTTATAAGATTGTGTTGTAACCCTTCAACATAAGCCACTTTTGAGATGGTGACTATGTCATTGGTGATCTTACCATATCCTCTTATCACTCCTCTATCTGAACCACCAAAAATAACTTTGGGTTCATCCTTCACCGGAGTGTACTCCTTTAAGTTGCTCCTTATTCCAATCATGTGCCTGGAACAACCATTATCCAAGAACCATATGAGGGTATGAATACTTGGACTATCCTGCATCACATAATTTACCTTACCTTAGGACCCTAATAATTATTAGGTCCTAGGTTTTGATTAGCCTGAAAATGAGCAGGACTTCTTGCAGATTTTCTGACAGGAAGACTAACACTAGCTCTCGGCACAGTAGGATTGTGCCAGCAATATGAAAATCTTTATTTCAAGGATAGCTAAATCACCTAGAAGGGGGGGTGGTGAATATGTTTCTTAGTCCTTAGTGACTATCTTTTATTTTTTTTTTCAGTTGGATGCTTTATTGGTTGATTATATTCTACTTTCAAGATATACAACCTGCAATAAAACCATCACAGAGAAAACACACAAAGCATACAGGATTTATAGTGGTTCCCGTAACAAGGGTACATCCACTTTCCCTCCCACCTATCCAACTATCTTGTTGGACTAGGTAATTCTCCAAAACTTTGCTCCAAAAAGCTTACACCTCAAATCCCTCAGGATCTCTCAGTCTCCTCCAAGACATACAACTCAGCCACAAAGTGCCTATAGCTCAGTGGTCAGTAGACCACCTACCTCAGGCCAAAGACCCTACACTCAGACTGGGAGGACAACCCTACCTCCGATCCAAAGGATCCTACCACAGAGAGTCACACTCTCCTACAGCTCAGTGATCAATTGACCACCTACCTCAGACTTGAAGCCAAGTCCTACATCTCAGATTCTCAACAGAATCCTACCTCAGAGCAAACTTGCTCGTACCACTCAGATCCAAAAGAATCCTACATGATAGAAGTGAGTTGGTGAGGTTCTTGATTGGACATAAGAGAAATTTCTCTATGCCAATCTACCTTGACTGAGATAGACTCAACCCAACTTTGACTCCAGAAATATTTTTCCTGAGTCTTCCTTTACCCGAACTGAGATACACTCTGTCCTAGCATCTTCTTCACAACACCATGGATTTTTCCTGCTAGATCTGTGAAGTAACTACAGCACATCTTGCTGCTACCTGAGTGGAAGAGTTCTCAGCTTAACTTTTTCACAGCAATAAGGATAACAACATGTGTTGGAAGTAACTGGCAAAAAGCAGTTATGCTTCTTCTTTATTTCTTGGGCTGAGGATGTTTAGCCCTAACTTCTTCTCCATAACCTCCAGTAGATGATCTTCAGTGTTATGCCACTGGATCTGTGAAGAATCAAGAATCTGCTGGTGCAGATGGAAAATGACATCAGCTGTAACGCCCCCGATTTTTTTTGAAGATTTTATTTGAATGGCCATCGTCATATTTATGACGTCGGGGTGTTACTTTTAACGTCGAGTTGGAGGCACAATGCTATTAAGGCATTTTCGCGTCTGTGCGGTCGAGTCCGCCGAATTCATATTGTAATGGGAAAATTTTGCTTTTGGAATTTGAGTTAAGTAATTTTGGAATTACCCGTCAAGTTTCGTCGCAATTCGAGCATTTTTGGAGTCTCGGCGTGCGATTGAAGTTTTGGATTGTTTATGTTCGCGGTATACTTTGAAGATTTATATCTCGAGAATGGCTCATCGGATTTTGGTTTTGACTTCACCGTTGTGTTCGTAGCGTCAGTGTTCACCTACGGTGCGATTTTCGTGTGATTTGGCGCGCGTTCGGGCCTCCGTTTTGAACTCGTGTTTCCTTATTCAAAAAAATAATAATAAATAAAAAAATATAAATATGATTATTTTTATATTATAGTACTATTCAAAAATGTCTTTTACTATTCATTCATATATTTTGATCAAAAGGGTATATTTGCAAAAGAATTATTATTTCCTACAAATATACTCGAGTGATTTCTTTATGTACTCGAGTAGGTCATTCTGCTACTCGAGTAGGTCATTCTGCTACTCGAGTAGGTCATTCTGGTACCCGAGTAGGTCATTCTGCAACTCGAGTAGGTCATTCTGCTACTCGAGTAGGTCATTCTGCTACTCGAGTAGGTCATTCTGCTACTCGAGTAGGTCATTCTGTTACTCGAGTAGGTCATTCTGCTACTCGAGTAGGTCATTCTGTTACTCGAGTAGGTCATTCTACTACTCGAGTAGGTCAATTCTGTTACTCGAGTAGTCCATTGTTGTTTACGTTTGGATGTCATTTTGAGGGTCAAAACGGTATCGTATGGAAAAATAGTCAACATGAAATTTGTTCGTCTCGACGTGATCTACAACTTTCATGTTGGGAACTTTAAGATTCGAAGCCATCTTCAATCTCTATTTTAGATTTTCCAAAAACTGCTCGTAAATAAGCCGTATTAGTGATTTCTACTCGAGTACCTTTGATCTACTCGAGTACTATTGTCTTATCTCGAGTATAAATGTTGTTTTTCTCGAGTAATATTGAATTCTCCCGAGTCCTACTGATTGTACTCGAGTAGTTTAAGTTTCTCTCGAGTACTTTACCTTCATTCTCGAGTAGTTTTATTCATCTCGAGTAGTTCACTGTCGTTTACGTTCGGGTGCCATTTTGAGGGTCAAAATAGTATCGTATGGAAAAAGAGTCAACATAAAATTTGTTCGTATCGACGAGATATACAACTTTCATGTTGGACACTTTTCTATTTGGAGTAATCCTAGATCTCTATTTTTGGTTCCCGCGAAACCGCTTGTAATAACCCGTTTTGACAAAACTTTATATATATATACCATATTATAAAGAAATACTGAGGTCTGCAAATAGCATGAGTTCGAAATTCACAGAAAAAACAATGGCCGTCTGATCTCTTCCACTATATCAGCAGCCGTCGGATCAAACTAACCTTCTCTCTCCACATTTTACTAGACCTCCTAAACCTACTACTAGGATCCTAAATTTATGTGAAAAAATTTCAAAATCGGGTTACACACACAATCCCACCCACTAAAAGCACCTTAACAGCCCGTCCGCTATAAACCCGCGCAAGAAGGCCGGCCAATCCCAGGCATTCACAGCCCGCCACCATTCTGATTTCTAATACTAACCCCAAAAATCTATATTTATACACGAAAATACAACATTATTTGGCAGTGTGGGACTAAAATTGGCGGGTGAGCACTGTTCACCCGCCTATTTTAGTCCCACACTGCCAAATAAACTTGCATTTGCCGGTATAAATATAGATTTCGGGGATTCATATTTGAAATCAGCATGGTGGCGGGCTTGGCGGGCTGTGAATGCATGGGCTATATTATTTATAAATTATTATAAGTAGCAAGCGGGTGAACAGTGCTCACGCCACTGTTCACCCGCATGCAATGAATGATTTTTTTTATTTTATTTTTAATTATATATAATATTTACTTATGTTATTTTTTAATTGTTTAGGGTTTAATTATTTCATTTATTAATTGTTTCATTAGGGTGCTATCGCGGGCGGAGCCCGCCGTCGCCGGCCGGGTATTGTGGCGTGTGGCCATCGGGCCGGAGGCCCGTGCCTGTCGCTCGTATATATATATATATATATATATATATATATATATATATATATATATATATATATATATATATATATATATATATATATATATATATATATATATATATATATATATATTCTTAGACTTAGGTTTCAAAACCGAACTTCATGTTCTCCGATATTTTTCTCCCGAATCAGAGCAGCGAGTGAGAGAGAGAGAGTTTCTATTTCGTAAACCTTCCGGTGGCCGCCGACGGTGCTCCGGTGCTCAAAATCTTCAACCGAACATAGATCTGGAAAGCTTTCGCCGAGAGCTACGCCATCGTGGTAATATCTTCCCCATTTCTTGAGATTTCTCGTTATGGTTTTTCGGCCCTAACCTTTTTTCGGTCGTTCTTCTTCAGATTTCAACTCCTCCCGCATCCTTTTTGCCCCGATCTACGACATGGAGTGATTCAGAGGACTTTTCCGGTAAAACCAAGGCAAGTGGTGGTTTCCCCTCGTTTCTCCTTGTCCGATTTGATGGTAACGGCTATGTTTTCATGTTCCTTAAAATTTTCTACACTTATTGTTCCAAATTATTATTATGATTAACCTTCTCAATGATTACATGATGTTGTAACATTTTGTCATGGTGAACTCGATTTTGTCCGGATATGCTTGATAGTTCTTGAAGTGTCTTATTGATGGCTTTAAACGCCTTAAATTTCATTATTGAACGGATTAGAGTTATCTAGGATTGTAAATCGTTCCTAAGGGTTGATCAACCATGTCTTGAAACTAGAAGTGTCAAGTAGAATCTGACGAGCCAAATCTCGAGTTATATGTGTTGTGGTTTCTTTGGGTTTCTTAATTGTGGGAGTTAGTGGACGAAACCACCTCCGCAATGTTTATTGTCTTTATTAGTACCTTGTGGAAGTCTACCAGGTTTTTTAGCATCTGCGGTGTATGGTGGAGAGTATGAGACTCCCTCGCAGTTAGACGAATTTTATATTTGTGAGGGTGTGTCCACGAGTGACCACCTCGCCCGTGTTTTTTTGGGGTAGAGTCGACCATAGGTGCCTAATAAAGGTTTTGTATTTCTTACTTATGAATTATTTATATAGTCACCTTATGGCCTCGTGCGTCCGGTGTACTCTTGTTGAACGTGACGAATCACGTAAGAATTCTTTTCCTGTTGATGCCCCATTTTCTTTTTGTACTCTACTTCAGTGCTTTTGGTCTTGGGTTGGTACCCCTTTTGACCTTTGTTTTTTTTGGCTTATTAATTTTTTGTCACCATTTGTACCTTCTTGCTGAGGTGTTCTGTCTTTGGAATGCCTCAGGTTCAGAGCAGTAGCAGATAACAGAGCAAGTTTTGGAGTTTCTGGGCGGCAGTGTTGGTCGTAGTTGTTATCTCATCTCAGCGAGGTAGTTTGTGGTTTATTTAGTTACTGGTTCAGACTTACTTTTCTGCCAGTGGGTTCGTGTCAGTTTGTTGGCGCCTACAGGATTGTTATTTTTAGATACTTGCTAGCTACTTATTTCCCTACATGTGGATGTGGACTACTTGCTCTTTGGGAGGATTTATGATAGAAATACATGTTAGGTATTTTCAATTATAAAATCTATTATTACTACTTCATGCACTACATAATTTAAAAACTCTAACTTGTTACATTTAGCGACCATAAAAGCTATCCTTACTACTATTATAAATTTAGAGTCTTGCACAGCATGAGTCATCCTTTGGGGATGTTTATACTCATGTATGATGTTGGAGTCAATCTAAATAAGTATTTTTCCACAACGTATAATTATATTTTGATTCGTGGACTAGATGAGCCACTAAGCCGAGGGATACGGCTAACTACTGCACTTAAACTGATCTTTCCCTTAAAATAACTTAAAGAATCTTTCTTCATGATTAAGTAGGTGTCTGCCTGAGCGTCCACAGTTATCCCTTGCTGACGTGGCATCATGACGTGCATTTTCCCTTACTCTGATAAGTCATTATTTGCGGTGAAAATGCGGGTTTTGACACCAGCTAACTTTCTTTCTTCTCTTCTAAGATTTTCTCTAATCTTGCTGTAGTCGTGGATAAAGACCAACAACTTACTTTTTGAGCCTTTAGACCTCCAGTCTTTTTGCTCTCTGTTCTTCTCTTCACAGCAACAATGGCGATGAGGAAGAACTATCTCAACAGCTTTACTCCCAGAGTTTTTTTCTTCTGTAAAGGATTTTCCTTTTATCATTTATGATCCAGCGACTCTTTAAGTAGTGGGCCCCACACATTTAATCACAGCTGCATCCTTGCTTTAACGCCTAATTGTCGTACAGTAGGTCTGCGATGCCTTTTTTCATGTACTGTAGCTTTGCCGCTAACAATTTGAATAAAGTTGACTTGTTGACTTGCTGACGTCAACACATGTGGACTTAGTCAAAAATCAAGCATCAGTAGAATAGTCGTTGAGTGAATGAGCTTCATTCAATGCCAAAGTACATGGACAGAATTCTTTCTAACTAGGCATTGACTACGTTGTGTGAGTAAGCCTCACTCAATGCTTTTTGCCTTAACCTTTTCTGCATGTTTGGCGTTGAGAGGATTGAGTAAGCACACCTCACTCAATGCCTTGTGCCTCAGCCATGTTTTATGTTATTTAGGCGTTGAGAGCGTTGAGTGAGCATGCCTCACTCAATGCTTTCTGCCTTGACAATTTTTCTGCTTCTTCAGCATTTTAAGCGTTGAGAGCGTTGAGTGACCACATCTCACTCAACACTTTTTGACTTAACTATTTCGGAATCATGACATTGAGAGCATTGAGTGAGCATGCCTCACTCAATGCTTTCTGCCTTAGCCAAATTTTCTGCTCCCTTGCGTTGAGTGTGTAAGCTCCACTCAACGTCAAACTAGTTAACATATTTTCTTCTGTTATCATGCATAGAGTGAATGAGCTACACTCAACGTATTTGGACTTAGCCAAATTTCTGTGTCTAAAGACAACACTAACTTTGAGAATTATTCAACACATTATCACATGGCGTTGAGTGAGCTTGTCTTACTCAACACATGTGGACTTAGTAAATATTCACAGTTTTCCTGTGGCATTGACTGACTGAGCTATACTCAACGATTATAGAGATATGGCGTTGAGTGAATGATTTTCACTCAATGTCTATGGACTTAGCCACTTGTCTGCCCATTTTTCCTTAGGCTCTTACTGCATTAGCCTTACTCACAGCATTTTGCTCTATGACGTTGAGTGAGTTGACTTCACTCAATGCCTGTGGACTTAGCCACTTTCTTAGCTTGCCACTGCTTTGGCTTTGACTGTATAGAATCCACTCAGTGCTATAAGTCATCTGTCGTTGAGTGAATGACATTCACTCAACGCCTGTGGACTTAGATAATTTTCTGTCTTTCCACACCTTATGATAGTGTTCACTCAATGCCTATGAACTTGGACAGTTTTCTGATTTATCTGTCCCATCATTATTACCAGGGCATCTTGCAATCATTAAACTTAAGCACAAGTTAGATCACCACCTTTGTATATATTGTTTGCTAGTACTTCTTCAAATCTAGGACATTTGGATCAATGGACCCAACAATCTCCCCCTATTTAAAGAAGTCAAAACCTAAGACAATGTATACACTAACATACTTATGCTACATATACAAAAGATATTATCACAGCATAAATCAGATAAATCATACTCATAGCAAATGATAAATCAGATAAATCATTATCATAGCAAATGATATTCTATTTAACATATAAGGAATTATAATGTTTGTGCAATAAACAAAATTTCATATCCCTTAGCCCTATAAGCAGAACCTGAAGCTTTTCAAGTTTCAGGTTCCCTTATCACAATCCCACTGCCCTTGGATTTCTTTGCAGGTTTGCCCTCTGATCTAGCTATCTTCTTTCCCTTCTTATCTCTTTATCAACTGGCTTTGCCTTAACTTCTTTTTCTTTTTCAGCTTCAGCTTCAACATTGTCTTTTTGTCTTTGAAAATAGCTGAAGGGCTTGGGAAAGTATTTGGAGGGTTCAACTACATCAGGAGCTAGAAGGTTGGCATTTTTATTCCTACAGTAAATTCTTCTTTTTGTGTCCCTCTTCTCCATCTTGTCCCATTATGTTTTGCTGTACCATTTTCCTCTGTCTAATCTCATGTTCTTGACCTGATCCCAAGCAAGCAGAATGATTGATTTGGACTCTAGGCTCCATTACTCGAAATCAGGCCTTTTCTCCATTTATTCTCTATATTTCCTCTTCCTCATCCTAACTTCCTTTTCAGTTTCAGCAGTTGTAGTCATTTATTTTATCTGTAGTGTCTAGTCTACAGTGGGGCCGAAGAATGAATTTCACAAGCAGTGAACTACACTCCCCACTGATTACCAGCACTATCACCTTCCTCTATATACATTCCATAGTCTTGATTATCTTGCTGAGCAGGTTCTTTATTTAAAGCCTCTAGCACGTGAGCATACATCATTGGAATGTTATCATAATGCACTCGCTATAATCCCAATGAGCCTCACCACATTAGTTACCCAGACCATATTTTCTGTGTTAGTCCTCATAGCTTCTCTCTCCCCCTTTTGACTTCTTCAATTACTCGAATGGTCTAGGAGGTGCATACCTTGCTTCTTTCTCTTTCTAGGTAATTAACTCCTACATTGGCATGATTCTTTACTTCCAACATATGGTCATCGAGTAGCTTAGTGCAGGCATCCATCTTAATAAAGATTTTAGTATTCTGTTCAATCCTCAGAACTTTATCATTTTCATGGATGGTTACTGAGTTCTTAGCCTGAATCTTTTGATTTTCCATGATAACGACAATATTCTGGCCTAATACATCCAGCTTTTCCAAGGTGTAATCTACAGCTGGAGCAGCTCTTTTAAAGAATTTGACAGTTTCCCCTTTCAGCAGGTTTACTTCAAATCTTATAGATTTGATCTCTGTTGCCAGATCGTTTTTGACATCCTTGAGGGCTTCATCCACACAATTTTGTAATGCCCTCATCTCCTCATACAGATGGAGCAGCTCTTTTAAAGAATTTGATAGTTTCCCCTTTCAGCAGGTTTACTTCAAATCTTATAGATTTGATCCCTATTGCCAGATCGTTTCTGACATCCATGAGGGCTTCATCTACATAATTTTGTAATGTCCTCCTCTGCTCAAACAACTGGATCAACTCTTTTAAAGAATTTAACAATTTCCCCTTTCAGCAGGTTTACTTCAAATCTTACAGATTTGATCTCTATTACCAGATCTGAAAGTGAGGGATAGATCTGACTTAACTCTAGAGGGGGGTGGGGGGGTGGGGTGAATAGAGTATTTAAAAAAATTTGATTAGTTTTTATGGCGGAATTAAAATAAGTGATATCTATATGTATAAAGAGAAATAAAAACAAAAGACATTCACATCACACAGAAATAAACAATAGAGCAATCCAGACGACATAAAGAATTTATAGTGGTTCCCCTAAACTTGGGTACATCCACTCTTCTACCACCCTGGTAGGAATCCACTACAACTACAAGTTTTTGATCAGGTGCCCTGCCACCAGAATATCTATTTTCCAAGGGAGATATAACAACCCTTTGAGCTTTTGACCAGGTGCCCAAAAACTAAACCAAGTCTTTTGATCAGGAGACTTGACAACCAAAAAGAATAACTTTTGAAGGGAGTTAAGAAACCCTTTGTACAGTGGTGAAAAGAAAGTAAAAGATGATGTCTTCTCTGTTAACAGTCAGAGAGAAGACTAGTGGATTTGATGTTGTCAAAGCTCCCCCTGAGTTACAGATCTACTCAGGATTGTCGAAGCTTTGCACAGGGTGTAGGCCTTCAGATTGATTAAGATCTTCAAGAAACTCTAAGACTGATGAAGATTGTTTTTTTTTTAATTCCTGAAGCAAAACTGAAGAAGAACTGAGAATGTATTAAGGCCGTGTTCTTCTACAATTTTTTGTACTGTATCTGTATATCACCCTTGTTATTGAAAAAGAAGAAGAAAACCTTATATATCCCTTTTTGAAAATAATCTTTTGAATTTTGAATCTTTACCTTGATTTCCTGCCAAAATCCTGGGAGTTGAACGACTAGAAAAAACCGTTAATTTGTTACCATAACTGTCCTAGTAAATAAGCCAATTACTCTGTGAATATCATAATTAATGTTGCCTTGGAATGGATATATTCTTGAGAATATGTAACATTAATTATCAGAGTATTATAGGCGTAGAATAATAAATTTGAAACCAAAATGCCTTGGAAAACTGCATGGAAAATAGTCTAACATAATCTGCCATAGAATAGTCGAACTCAACATATTTCGTCAACCTGAGATCCAATATCATCAAGTTGAATAAGGCAGACAAGCAGTATAAAAATCTTCGAACGGAACCTCTCTTTCGTCGAGCTGAGCTCCAAGATCTCTGAACAAAAAATTCACTTTCCAATCTGAGCTCCAAAATCGTCGAACTGAGATAGTCATATCGTTGAGCTGAACTTCTGGGAAGAGACAGAAGTTCATCGATCTCAGTTAAGATTTTGTCGAACTCAGCTCAAAGAAGAAGTCTAAGTTCGTCGATCTCAGTAAGTATTTTGTCGAACTCAGCTCAGAGAAAGAACTGAGTTCGTTGATCTCCGATCGAAGAAAGTCGATCTTAGTTCAGCAATCTTCGAATGACTTTTCTGCTCTAAGAAAAACTACATTTCTCTGAAAGTCTTCTGTCTCTGTCTTCTGAAGGTTGATCCAATCCAAGCTAAGTTTGTTGACCTAACCTAGACCTAGAAAAAGACTTATGACCCAAGAATATACATGTGGGTCTTCATAAAAACCTAATAGTTAACCTAGCCCAAATCAACCCTAAACAAGGTGGGGTTCCAACAATCTACCCCTATTTGGGTGAGGTCACTATGAACAACAATAAAAGAAAAATGACAAAGCAGAAAAATAATATCTGGCAGAATTATAAAGTTTCAGCAGATATAAACATGATTGCCCTGTGACATATTTACAACGAATAAAAGTTAAGTTCAAAAGCAGAAAAGAAACTGTCAAACTCTTTTGGATTTATCTTGAGAAGTCCCCGTTGAAGGTTTGGTGAAGATGATTTTTCTATTGGGATCAGTAGCTTACTTCATTATCATCTTCATATCTTCTGCTCCAAGAATTGTCACTGAAGCAGCTTTACGTACCACTGCTTCTGGATGCAAGTTCATGTAGGTATCAACATTAAAGAGAGTTTTAGACTTATCATACCTTTGGAGTTCCTTTTTCCTGTAGGTTTACATAGTAGTGAATTGGCTTTCATCCTTCCCTTCCTCTTTAGATCTTCTAATTTGAGAAAGACCTATAGTCTCTTGAAGTCTGGCTATCCTGTAATTGGGTTCCAATTCTGGATCACAGTATGTAACAGGAGTTGGATAAGGAGGACTTTCTTGAATTTCAGACAGATTCTTTCTGCCACTGTTATGACTGCTTCTTGACTCAGACATAGAGGATTTGTCATATCTCTGATAGTAGGAAGGCCTGGAATGCTGAGATGATGTTCTTTGAGAAACATTTCCTGAAGATCCAACAGCTGGAGAAGGAGGAGGAGGACCTCTCCTGAATTGAGGTGGATGAGTGTATCTCCTGCTCTTCTTTCTGGCCTTCAGTTCATTCTTAGAGTACCTCATCCAATGAGCTGTATTGGGGACAAGAGTCACTCCTTTCAAAATATAGTAAGGCACATCATTAGAATCAATAGGTTTATAAACAACCTTAGAAGGGGACTTCTTCTTCAATTTCCTTTTCCTGGAGCTGGAATCTTCTGAATCCTCAGAGTCCTCATCATCTGAATCACTGAATTGATCATCATACAAAGCATCAATCATCTTTAGCTGTTCAATAGAAATGTTCAACTTAGCCCGAGACTCAGATGGTACACTAGGGATTAGAATTTCATCATCTATAATTGTATCTGCAGGAACTTCTGGAGTATCTTCCATATCAGCAAACATAATCTCATCCATGTCTGGCATTGGGGATTCAAACCAGCCATATGTTGGTGGAGAGAATGCCTGAGGCTCAGTTATTAGCTCTATAACATTATTAGAAACTAATAAGCTTGACCCGAGTTGATCCAAAATTTCAGGATTTATTGGGGATGAGTAACACACTATAGCTTTGGACATATCTGAAACTAAAACAGCTGAAACTTGAAGATTGTTGCTATATACAGAATCAAAAGATTGTAATAAAGAAACCAAATCAACTATGAGATTTATCATGAAATCACCAATAGTGCTTATGTCATTATCTACAACACAAATCATATCAGTATCTGAATCATCATCAATAGTATCAATAGTTTCTGTTGGAACTTCTGCTTCTGGAGAAACTGTTGCTGCTGCTGGAGGAGGAGCTGGAACTTCTTCATTGAACATCTCCCCCTACCTGGTTTCAGAGAGTCCTGAAGCCAGGCCCCTAGAAGAAGAAGAAGGGACAGAAGAGATGGAGGCAATTTGAGCAGATAAACGAGAGATGGTGTCAGTAAGAGGTGCAATGGCTTCATTTATGAGTTTTTTGAGAGTAGGGGTAATGAATTTTAGCAAATCATTTGAAATATCAAAAAATTCAGATATAGCTGTTCTGGATCAGGAGTGGTATAGGGGTATGTCCTATTTGGGACAGAGAGAGAATCCTGACTGGATATCTGTAAAAAGAATCTCAGGTATATGGAGGGGATTATCTGAGGATGAAGGGATGCCCTGAGTGGATGAATGAATTGGACATAGTGTTGGAGAAGGAATGTTGGATGGAATTGTGATAAGAATGGTGGTAGTGATTGTCTCCTAGATGGGGGATTGAATTGGAGAATGGTGGATTGGAGAATGATGTAGAGATGGTTGAGGAGGTGACAACAAGTTGAAATTTGGCTGTGAAGAGGTGGATGGAATTTCATCCAGATGATGATGAATAGGTGATTGAGGAGGTGAAGATGGTGTATCCTCATGGATAATGACTGTTGAATGTGGAGGTGATGGTGGTGGAAGGGTGAAGTAGGATGGATGATAGTGGATGGTTGCTATTGAGGAGGTGAAGGAATTCTGGTGGATGGAAGAACTTCTTCTAGAGGTGGGGGAGTGGCTATGACTGCCCTTGTGTCCTTTGAAGCTCTGGAGGAGGAGGCTCTGGATGGCTTTGGCATAGTCCTCTCCCATTTTCCAAAGAGAGCTGATGTAATCCTCTTGGAAGCATTGATGAAAGTGGTCTGGGATACCAATAGTTCTGGGCACTTAGCCTGAAGAAGATCCCTAGGATCCTTCCATATCCTCCAGAATTTCCTGTTAGCTTCTTCTTGAAAGAATCAAAGAAAATTATTCCCCAGTTCACTGACTTCTTATTGACCAGGGCACACATCAGGTTGAATTGGTGCCTAGTGATATTGTTAACCCCATAAAATCGGCGATCCCTCCCAAGGTGTCTAACTTACAAGCCACGGCCCACTCAGGGGTTCCCCCCGAGGGTCGCGATTTGCATCGGCCCTCCTTTTTGGGCCAGGCAGATAGAAGCTCCTATTCGCTCAGGCCGTGCAGTTAGGACGGTTTCCCCGGTCTAACCGCCCCGGTCGCATGACCACTGCATGCCCTGCGGGATGTCGGGCTGCTCCCATAGCTCACCCTCGCAGGCCATGCGGTTAGGCATGCTAATCGTGCAACATTCTTCCTTGCAGGAGGCAATAAGAGGTAACAAGGACGATCTACGTGATCTACTCCTTCAGACCGCCAGGTCGCCCAATCGCCGTCAACCCTAGACCAACGCAACCGTCGCGGGCTCGACAAGCTCATTCTCCGGCTCGCCATCAGTTTTCCCCCCATGAGGGTTGCCTGCTCCTCAGGCCGCCTCCTCGATTTGCCCAAGGGGCGCGACCTCCTGTCGCTGCCCGCCGAAGCCGCCCGGCAGGGGGGTGGGCCTCCAGCTCACCAGGGGCGCGGCCTCCTGCCGCTGCCCGCCCATGCCGCCCGCCTGGGCGGCCTCCTGTGGCCAGGCCACCCACCTGGGCGGCCTCCTTTGACCAGGCCGCCCGCCTGGGCGGTATCTTGTGGCCAGGCCGCCCGCCTAGGCGGCCTCCTGTGGCCAGGCCGCCTGCCTGGGCGGCCTCCTGTGGCCAGGCCGCCCGCCTGGGCGGCCTCCTTTGGCCAGGCCGCCCGCCTAGGCGGCCTCCTTTGGCCAGGTCGCTAGCATGGGCGGCCTCCTTTGGCCAGGCCGCCAGCCTGGGCGGCCTCCTGTGGCCAGGACACCCACCCGGGCGGCCTCCTTTGGCCAGGCCGCCCACTCGAGTGGCCTCCAGTTGCCAGGCCGCCCCCCAGGGGAGCCTCCAGTCCAGGCCGCCCGCCAGGGGCGGCCTGCCCTCTTCTGCCAACCAGAAGCCTACTCTTCAGCAGCGGCAAAGCCTGCAGCCTGCCGACCTTCAGTCCGCCGAGTCCGCCCAGGTCGGCAACCTACTCTCTCTTCAGTAGAGGCAAAGCCTGCAGCCTGCCTACCTCCAGTCCGCCGAGTCCGCCCAGGTCGGCGACCTGCTCTTGTTGGGTATTACATCCACACTAACCCAGATTTGATGAAGTCACCCTGGAAATAAGAAGAATTAAGTTGTATTTGATGCTTGGGTTGAGTTATATGTTTGCAGGAATTTCACTGAGAAGTGTAGACCAATGTCAGTCCACAGTGGGTCACCAAACACAGGAACTGTGCAATGTAATCCCTCATTGCATGTTCCAAGGTGTTGACTCATGTGTGGTCTCTTTATTGGGATACACTTCATATTCAAGCTATTGGACGTTGGGAAAAGAATTGGAAGTTGACTACATTAGAAGAAAGAGTTTCAAACAACAAAATTCTCTAAGTCTTTTACTCGAGTAGGTCCATAACTACTCCAGTAGATTAGTTATAATTTACTCGAGTAAAGAAGCTTTATACTCGAGTACTTAAGTGTATCTCTCGTATAGCTAAGTCATGTACTCGAGTAGACTTAGTCATATACTCGAGTAGCATGTTTATATACTCGAGTAGATCATTCATTATACCCGAGTATTAAAGGCTTCACTCGTCAAAATTCTTCTAAGTCATAGACTCGAGTAAATACACTCATATACTCGAGTAAGTATACTCACATACTCGAGTAGATAGAAACATACTCGAGTAGTTCATTATACCTACTCGAGTAGATCGTATCTCACTCGTGTACTTTGTAATTTTCCTAACTCCAGAATTTTCTAAGTCTTTTACTCGAGTAGAACTTTCACGTGCTCGAGTAGATCACTTCCTCTCGAGTAGTTTAGTTCAACTACTCGAGTAGCTGCTTGCTGACGTCTTCAGAAATTATTCCAAGTATTCCACTCGAGTAGTCCTTCATGTACTCGAGTAGTTTATGTAATATACTCGAGTAGTCCTTTCTTGTACTCGAGTAGATCCTTCATGTACTCGAGTAAGTCACTATACATACTCGAGTAGTTCTATCTGCTTACTCGAGTAGTTGGTTTCTACCTACTCGAATAGTCTATCTTTATATACCCGAGTATGTTCTCCTTCATGTACTCGAGTAGTTATTCAACTACTCGAGTAGCTCTTCTCTCACTCGTGTATATGGCTGAACTTTCCTGAAATTTTGTCTAAGTCTTTTTCTGACGGGATTTTCAAATCACGCGACATGATTGGTCCACGTGTACATCATTATGACCAATTATGACCGTTATTCTCTCCTATATAAAGTCTTATCAGAAAATGACAAACCCTAAGCATTCTCTAAGCTTTCATTGTCAATTTATTTTAAGAAAGTTTTTCAGCCAACTCCTCTCTGTTTTCACGGAACGGAAGCCGCTGCCGCCATCTTCTCCGGCCACTGCTTCTAATTTCAGAGGATTCATTCTGAAGAAAGTTACAGATCGAGATCGACATCACTGTTCGTCTTCTCTCTCTGATTCTGTAAAAGCAAAGAAGATCCAGATCTGGGCCGAGATTTTCTTCACCGATTTCTGAAAGTGCTGCAAAGTTCATAAGAAGAAGATTCTGGCCGTTTCATCGGATCTGATTGGATTTACTGTTTGTATAACTTTTCTAAAACTTTATTAATCTTGTAGGAGAAAGTTTCTCTGAGTGTAGGAGTTTTTCACTCCGAGTTTGTAGGAAGTGTTATCTTCCGAGGTGTAGATCCCGTTGTTTGGATCGAGTTTGTCGGAACTTTGTTCCGAGGATAGGATCGGTTTTTTGATCTGAGATAGTGGAGTAGCCGAGTCTAGTTGATTGCTAGATCGGTGAGGGAAAGTGGATGTACCCAAGGTCGGGGAACCACTATAAATCTTGTGTCGTCTGTGATATTGGTAGATAATTCTGTGCTGTGCTCTAAATATTTTTTATTCCGCAAAAGACGCACAACTCACCTATTCACCCCCCTCTAGGTGATTTAGGTTGACAACCGTTTTCTTTCAATTGGTATCAGAGGGAGGTTGATCGTCAAAAGGTTAACACCTTGATCAGATCCAAATCTGTTGTCTGAAAGATTCTACCATAAAATGGACAAGGGCAAAGATTTCGCCAAGCTTCCACTGTGCAACAAAAATAACTTTCCCATGTGGAAAGAAAGGATAAAATTTTTCATGGAAGCTGTGGATCCAAGGATCTTCATGATGGTTGAAGAAGGTCCTTACGTTCCCATGACTACGTCCACTATCGACCCTACCAAGAAAGTTCCCAAAAATCTAATGGATCTCGACAAAGATGAGATTGCACTTGTCTCCCTCGACAAGAAAGCTAAGAACATTATAGCAAGTGCAGTCGATGACTCGATGCTGCAAAATTTGATTCACTGCCAATCGGCTAAGGATATGTGGCATTCCTTAGTCAATTTGATGGAAGGAACTGAAGAAGTAAGGGATGATCGGATATCCCTTCTCAAACAGAAATATGAAGCATTCCGACAAGGGAACATGGAAACAATTGCCGACACCTTTGAAAACTTCTTCAAAATTGTGAATGGTCTAAGGGTGTATGGTCGTGTCTTCACCAACGGAGAACTGAACGACAAATTCTTGAGATCCCTAACCAAAGAATGGGATAACAAGGTATGCGCCATAAGGGAGTTCGGGAAGCTAGCTGAAACAGACCCGCAAAATCTCTTTGGAAAGCTTATGTCTTATGAACTCCAAATCAATACAAGAAAAGCTGAAGAAGAGAAAGGCAGGTCTGCACTCAAGGAGAAATCTGTCGCTTTGAAGACAGACACCTCTAGAAAGACTAAGGCTGCCTCCCCCGCTCCAGCTCCAGAAGTTGATGAAGAAGAAGAAACATCAGAGCCTAGCACTTCAGGCTCTGAACTATCTGAAGGAGAGTTTTCCTTACTCTCAAGGCAATTCAAGAAGTTTCTTAATAAAAAGAAACAATGGAAAGGCAAGGATGCCTCATACAGAGGATCGCGGCGCGATGGCGATCGACAAAGAAAAGGCTCTAGCAGCCACGAAAGGTACAATACTAAACAGAACAAATATGTTTCAACTGACATCATTTGCTATTGCTGTAATAAGCCAGGTCACGTCATTGCTGACTGCCCTCATAAGAAGAAGGAGGGTGGTAGAAGAGAAGAGAAGAAATCCTCACACAATAAGAAAAGGAAAGAGAAGAGCCTCATAGCCAAAAAGAGCAAGAATCTCAGCGACTCCGACTCATCTGAGCCAAGTGAAGAAGAAGAAGCTTATTTTGGGCTAATGGCTCAAACAGATGATGAACAAGAGCCCCAGTTCACTAGGAAGATAAACTCTCATACCCCTCTTTCAGATTCTGAAGTCTCTGAACATGATTGCGAGAGTAGCTCCTCTGACGATGTGTCAGAATGAATGGCCCAGTACAAGGAGTTAATCATGGCTTAGGACAAATGTCGTTGAGTCGTGAAGACTCAAGCTAAAGAGATCAAATCTCTAAGAGCCAAAGAGAGCATCTTGAGAGAGAAAGTCGCAAAAACTGACTCTCTCGAAGAAAACTTCAACAATGCTATTGAAGAATATAATAAGGCTCTTGAGCACCTTGACCTTAAGGAGAAGATCATCAAAGAATTGGAAGCCCAACTTGCGGATGAAAGGAAACTTGTTGAGAGTTTCTCGAAGCCCAAAATAGTTCTTCCATTCGTTGCTGAATTCTCAGCAAAGGCCAAGGGAGCTGGACTAGGCTATGAAGAAGCTCCTAGTAAATCCTCTAGGAGAAACAAGAATCAACGGAAGAATAAGGCCGCAAAAAAGGTCTTAGCGAAAGAGAAGGGGAAAGCCCCTCAAGATCAAACTACATTCAAGAAAGTCATCTTTCCGACAAATAAGTTTGATTTTGATTCATCCTATGGGCACTTTGCTAGGCCTACCTATGTAGAGCCAAAGTCCCGCTATCAAGGATGGACTCGACCCCGAAACTTTGGCGAAAGTGTCTTTAAGGCACCTTATGAAGAAGTTATTCTTCAGAGCTATGACCCTTTCAATCATGGGCATAACTTCAAGAAGGCACCAAAGACAAAGCCTGTTGCAGAGAAGTCCATAAAGGAGAAGAAGCCATGTGATTGCCATCATCATGAGGCATCTTCCTCCAAGAATGCTGCCCCTGCTAGACCACAATTCCAAAAGGTCAAGCAGGAGATCATGAGGCAAAGGTACAACAGATTTGACTGTTGGTATTGTGGCAAGGTTGGTCACTTCACCATAGATTGTTGGTTCAATTCCAGAAATGCTGTAACCCCTCATGTCAGCAATATGAGAAAGACCGCTCATAATGCTAACACTCGTAGGGGGAGTACTCTAACCCGAGACCAAGGACCCAAACGTGTTTGGGTTGCTAAGGCAAATTGATTATGATTGCAGGTATGTCCAAAGGCCAACAAAACGCCAATCTGGTACTTGGACAGCGAATGATCTCGGCATATGACCGGGACTAGAAGCCTCATTCAGAACTTTACTCCAGTCGTGAACGGACCAATGGTCATCTTTGGAGGTTCAGACCGTGGAATCACTATAGGCTATGGTATGATTACTAACGGAAATGTATCCTTCTCGGATGTGACTTATGTCGAAGGATTGGAACAAAATATCATAAGCATAAGCCAACTCTGCGATAAAGGATACATAGTTGAATTCCATGCTGATAAGTGCTTGATAAAATCCGTTGACAATATGGAAACGATTCTATCCGACACTCGAAGCAGGAATATTTTTTGTTTAAATTTCATCTGTATAGATTCGTCTACACCAGTGTGTCTTTTAGCAAAAGATAATGCATCTCTTGGTGACCAATGACACAAGAGACTAGCAAATATTAATTTCAAAACTATTAATAAACTATTTTCAATGAACTTAGTACGTGATGCCCCAAATGTCAAATGCGTCAAAGACAAACCTTGTCATGCATGCGTAAAAGGCAAGTAAACAAGGGCTACTTTAAAAGCATTATTGGCAAAGACTCTAACATATGTCTCCATCTATTGCACATGGACTTGTTTGGTCCACTGCAAATTAGAAGTTTGGGAGGTAAGGATTATACGTTAGTAATTGTTGATGATTACTCGCACTTTGCGTGGGTGTTCTTTCTGAAACACAAGTCAGATACCTTCGACATCTTTACTAATTTTGTCAGGCAAATCCAGAATGAACATAACTGCTCCATAGTCAAAATCAGAAGTGACAACGGAACAGAGTTCAAGTCTGGGGCCATGACAGAATTCTGCGAAAGCCTAGGTATCTTTCATGAGTTTTCCTCTCCTCGCACTCCACAACAGAACAGAGTGTCCGAGAGAAGGAATAGAACACTCATAGAGGCCTGCAGGACTATGTTGAGTGATGCTTCACTTCCGGAGTACTTCTGGGCTGAAGCAATCAACACTGCATGCCACGTGCAAAATCGAGCACTCATAAACAAAGACCACGATAAGACACCTTACGAACTTCTGAAAGGCAGGAAACCAACAGTCTCATACTTTAGAATCTTTGGCTGTAAATGCTTCGTACTTAACAATGGTAAGTATCATACTACCAAGTTCAGCGAAAAGAGTTTTGAAGGTATTTTCGTAGGTTATAGTAGTCATAGTAAGACATATAGAATTTTCAATAGAAAAACCCTGGTGGTAGAAGAATCAATAATTATTGTATTTGATGAGACGAGCTTGCTGCAAAGCAATCCGTCTAGTGTGCTCATTGAAGATGCAGGTGAAAAGCTGAAAGAAACCAGCTTGGATGAACCATCTGAAGGTAAAGGCGAAAAGCTCATTAAGATCACCACTCCAACTCCTATTGGAGAGGATGATGATCAAAATGAAGAAGTCATCCAAGATGAAGAAATCACTCCAGTGATTGAAGATAATCCAGATGCAAGAACTCTAGAGCTCAGACATCTGAAGGATCACCCCATGGACCAGATCATAGGCGATCCGCGGGATGGTGTCAGAACTCGAAGAGGTACAACTAATGAGA
The DNA here is from genome assembly GCA_039583875.1 of Platanthera guangdongensis. Classification (NCBI taxonomy): domain Eukaryota; kingdom Viridiplantae; phylum Streptophyta; class Magnoliopsida; order Asparagales; family Orchidaceae; genus Platanthera; species Platanthera guangdongensis. The sequence goes on from CM077151.1 coordinate 81,220,446, forward strand.
ATCTTCATTTGAGTTTTCTCTCACAGGTTGAACCAAAGAAATTTGAGGAAGCAAACTCAGACGCATCATGGATAATGACAATGGAAGAAGAACTGAATCAGTTCAAGCGATGCAACGTATGGAAGCTTGTTCCAAGGCCCAAAGGAAAGAACGTCATTGGAACAAAATGAGTCTACAGGAACAAGATGGACGAAGACGGAACTATCATAAAGAACAAGGCCAGACTCGTCGCCAAGGGCTATCATAAGGAGGAAGGAATCGACTTCGACCAAACATATGCTCCAGTGGCAGGGCTGGAGGAAATACAGTTGTTCCTAGCATATGCTGCACTCAAAGGCTTCACCGTCTATCAGATGGACGTGAAGTCTGCCTTCCTGAATGGCAACATAAAGGAAGAAGTGTATGTGGAACAAACACCAGGTTTCGTAGATCCTAACTTCTCAGATTATGTTTATTTCCTGCACAAGGTCCTATATGGCCTGAAATAAGCTCCTAGAGCTTGGTATGAAATGCTGTCTACCTTTCTACTTGAGAACAAGTTCACAAGGGGAAAGATAGACAAGACATTATTTCTTAGGGAAATAAAAGGCAAGATTTTGCTAGTGCAAATCTATGTCGATGACATTATTTTTGGCTCTACAGATGACAACCTCTGCAAAAAGTTCTCAAAACTTATACAAGGGAAGTTTGAAATGAGCAGTATGAGCGAGCTGAAGTATTTCTTAGGGCTTCAGGTGAAACAATCTGAAGATGGAATTTTCATCTCACAGACCAAGTTCACCAAAGAGCTAATTAAGAAATTCGGAATGGAGAACGCAACCTCTATGAGGACTCCAATGGGCTCAACTATGTCTCTGGATGAGGATGAAAAAGGGAAACCTTTTGATGAAACCAAGTACAGAAGCATAATTGGATCCTTGCTCTACCTTACTGCAAGTAGACCTGACATAATGTTTTCAACATGTGTCTGTGCTAGATTTCAGGTGAACTCCAAGGAATCTCACTATGCTGCTGCAAAGCGGATCTTGAGATACCTTAAAGGTACAACAAATCTTGGCTTATGGTACCCAAGAAGTAATGACAGCGAACTAATTGGTTTCTCAGATGCAGATTTTGCAGGAAGTAAGGATGACAGGAAAAGCACCTCCGGGACATGCCAATTCCTTGGAAGAAGGCTAATTTCATGGAGTAGCAAGAAGCAGAACTGTGTCGCAATCTCAAAGGCCGAGTCAGAGTATATCTCTGCAGGCAGTTGTTGCGCACAGTTGCTATGGATAAAGAATCAGTTCGAGGACTACAACCTGCAGTTCAAGGATATTCCTTTGTACTGTGACTCCTCCAGCACAATCGCAATCGCCAACAATCCAGTCTCCCACAGTTGGACAAAGCACATCGAGCTAAGGTATCACTTTATCCGGGAGCATGTGGAGCATGGAGACATAGATCTCCAATATGTGCCTACAGATAGGCAAATTGCAGACATTTTCACAAAGCCGCTGGACGAGACCAAGTTCTCGTTCTTCAAGACTGAGCTTGGGATGCTCAACAAGGAGGACTAAAGAAGATGGAATGACAAACAAGCAAGAAATTCCAAGGGGTTAGTCAAAATTTAAATTCTCTAAATTTTTCAAAGTTTAACTCGAGAAGTATAAGACATACTCGAGTATGTTAATTCACCTACTCGAGTCACTGCCGACTTACCTACTCGAGTACTTTTCTCTTCCTACTCGAGTAATTTCTGAAGACCTACTCGAGTAACTACTTACCTACTCGAGTAGTCTATATATCTCTCGTGTAGTGTTTGCCAGATTTTGAAATTTGTTCTATTCGCCACCCAAGGCTAAATGCCGCCTCTTCCCTCTATTTAGTTAATTTCCTTTAAATTAATTAGATGTAATTTAGGGTTATATATATGAAATTCCGAAAACCCAAACCTACACGAAATCATTTCGTTCTCTCGAGTACCCTCTACCGTTTCGCCTCCTCCGCCGCTGTTGCAGAGCCGCTTCCCTCCTCACCACTTCCAGTCAACCGCAGCCATGGCCGCTTATTCCAAGATTGGAGTCGGATCAGAACTCGTTACCGCAGGTATTGCAGAGCTCTTAGATGACTTTCACAACCTTCTCATCCTTCTCGACACCGCCGACCTCTGCTTCATCCTCCAGGAACCCTGCCGAATCTTATTCCCAGAAGTTGCCGAAATCTTTTCCAATCTAAAGGTCAAAAGGAATGGAAAAGTCCTGAAATCCAAAGTGAAGGGTTTGAAAATTAAGTTCACCAAGACCTCTGTCTCTCAGCTTCTCCGATTGCTGCTTGTCGATGAAGAAGATCACTTAGTTGCTGAAGACTCTGACAGAACAACCCTATTCTGTGGCTTTTCAACTGATGCTCAGTACTTCAAAAGGTTAGACATGAATGCAGAAGGCAAATTTCTAGTTGATGTTATTGGGAAAATTTTACTGTGCAAGACAAACTCCATCAGTGACATTCCATCATATTTCTTCGACATAATGCAAGCAATTGTCTGCCGCAAGAAATACCAATTTGGTATGCTGATTCTGGATAAAATCAAGGATAGTTTAAAATCCCCCAACTACGCCAGAATTATCTCTCTGCTCCTCCATGAAACAAATCCTGAGGTCTTCAACTTCTCCAAAGGGACCCCTCTTCACCAATGAAGAAGGTCTCCATCTCTTCCATTCAGAGATGGGATCTCAAGCTACAGAATTCTGCCAAAGCTGCAAAGATCTCAGAAGTTCCAGAGGTTCCAGCTATAGAGGACAGGACTCCATCTCCCTCTCCTCATCATATGGCCAGCTCCTCTGGTGCACTAAGTGAGGGGGAGCCTGCTCCTTCTATACAAGTCAGGCAGCCCTCTCCTCAGCCAACACTTTCTTCCCTCCCTCATACTCTAGAAAGTCCAGCCACTCCTTCAGATCAGATACCTCAAGACTCTCTTCTGTCCACAGCTGCTGCTATAGATACTATGATTGCAGAGCTCTCTGAAGAAGTGATGCCCATTCCTCCTCTATCTCCTCCAGCTTCATCCTCCGAATGTCACAAGGACTCCACTCCAGCAAAGTCTCCTGTACATTCTCCAGCCAGAACTCCAGCCAAATCTCCAGATACCCTCAAAGACCAGCAAGACACCATTCTTATTTCTGATGAGCCCTCTCTAGAGCCAGCTGAGGCCCCTCTCAGAAATCTAGAATTCTCTCTCCCTCAGGATACAGAAGAAGGGGTTACTCTCATTCCTACCACCAGAGCTCACAGCTCTGTGATAATTGAAGAACTATCTCCTTGGGTAACTCCTTCTCTCCCTACTGGTGCTCCCTCTACTGCTGCTGTTACAGTCTCTTCCTCCTCAGATTTGCTACAACATATTACACTTCTCCTTCAAGAACAAAGACATTATTTTGACATTTCTCTAAAGATAGTAACTGACAAGGTAACTGCTCTTGAGACTGAGATGAGCAGAGGCTTTGCTGAAATTCAGCATAACACTGACAAGCTCAAGTATTTATATCAACTTGGTGGCAAAGCCCTTGACCACACTATCACTAGTGTTGGAAATGTTATGGAACAAGGTGTCACACTAGCAAACAATCAGATAGAGCTAGATAAGAGAAATGAAGCTCACAAAATGAAAATCTGTGAAGAAGTTGGCATTTTCAAAGAAGACACCATAGAGAAACTATCTATTGAACTCAGAAAGGGGGAGGGATTGTTCAAAGAACTCAAAGAACAGGTAGAAAAATCTGCTGCTCAGAAGTCAGATGTATGGGAAGCTCATGTGAAGACCATTCATGATGATGTGCTAGCCCAGATACAGAGTGTCAAATTTCACACCTATAACGCTGCTGTCTGGATGCACAATCAGATTCTTCCAGACCTTGCAGTTGACCCCAACATCATTCCCCATCATCTCAACCCTCTAGCTACAGATGTCACTGCCCCAGCTATTCCTCTGCAACCTACCCTCTCTCCCAGGCATGGAGACTCAGTTGCTCCTCCAGATACTTATATTCCAGGCTGGGAAGAAGACCCTGCTGATATCTTCCTTCAAGCTCCTCCAGATATCAAAACCTACAAGAAGAAAAGGAAGTATGGTGAAGGCCCCTCTGTTAGCAGGACTGCTCCTACTGCTCCTGAACATGCTGAAGCTTGGTCTCCAACTTCCAAGTCTCTAATTTTGGACACACTCAGACTAGTTATGGATATTAATGAGAACAGGAACATTCACTACTGTTCTCAGGAATGGGAGTTATATGAGAAATCAATGCTAAAAAGGAAGATCCATGACAGAGAGTTTGAGAGAAATAATCCTGCTGCTCCTCCAAGGCCTCCCAGATATTTCCCTAAGCCTTTCAGCTATCTAAGAAGACAGCAAGAAAAGATGGAAAAACAGCAAACCTAAGCTTAAACCTAAAAGATGTTGAGAGATTGAAATGACAAGTTGTAGACTTGATGTTTTTGGAAATTTACATATATACAATTCTAAATTTCTATCTAATTATCTTTTTCATTGTCTATTGCTTACCTGCTCATGTTTTTCTACTTAGTTTCTTTTATGTCTATGATTCACCTTAGTGTAAAGGGTTCTGACTTCAACAAATAGGGGGAGATTGTTGGGTATTACATCCACACTAACCCAGATTTGATGAAGTCACCCTGGAACTAAGATGAATTAAGTTGTATTTGATGCTTGGGTTGAGTTATAGGTTTGCAGGAATTTCACTGGGAAGTGTAGACTAATGTCAGTCCACAGTGGGTCACCAAATACAGGAACTGTGCAATGTAATCCCTCATTGCATGTTCCAAGGTGTTGACTCATGTGTGGTCTCTCTATTGGGATACACTTCATATTCAAGCTATTGGACCTTGGGAAAAGAATTGGAAGTTGACTACATTAGAAGAAAGAGTTTCCAACAACAAAATTCTCTAAGTCTTTTACTCAAGTAGGTCCATAACTACTCGAGTAGATTGGTTATAATTTACTCGAGTAAAGAAGCTTTATACTCGAGTACTTAAGTGTATCTCTCGTGTAGCTAAGTCATGTACTCGAGTAGACTTAGTCATATACTCGAGTAGCATGTTTATATACTCGAGTAGAACATTCATTATACCCGAGTATTAAAGGCTTCACTCGTCAAAATTCTTCTAAGTCATGGACTCGAGTAAATACACTCATATACTCGAGTAAGTATACTCACATACTCGAGTAGATAGAAACATACTCGAGTAGTTCATTATACCTACTCGAGTAGATCGTGTCTCACTCGTGTACTTTGTAATTTTCCTAACTCCAGAATTTTCTAAGTCTTTTACTCGATAGAACTTTCACGTACTCGAGTAGATCACTTCCTCTTGAGTAGTTTAGTTCAACTACTCGAGTAGCTGCTTGCTGACGTCTTCAGAAATTATTCCAAGTATTCCACTCGAGTAGTCCTTCATGTACTTGAGTAGTTTATGTAATATACTCGAGTAGTCCTTTCTTGTACTCGAGTAGATCCTTCATGTACTCGAGTAAGTCACTATACATACTCGAGTAGTTCTATCTGCTTACTCGAGTAGTTGGTTTCTACCTACTCGAATAGTCTATTTTTATACACCTGAGTATGTTCTCCTTCATGTACTCGAGTAGTTATTCAACTACTCGAGTAGCTCTTCTCTCACTCGTGTATATGGCTGAACTTTCCTGAAATTTTGTCTAAGTCTTTTTCTGACGGGATTTTCAAATCACGCGACATGATTGGTCCACGTGTACATCATTATGACCGATTATGACCGTTATTGTCTCCTATATAAAGTCTTATCAGAAAATGACAAACCCTAAGCATTCTCTAAGCTTGCATTGTCAATTTATTTTAAGAAAGTTTTTCAGCCGACTCCTCTCTGTTTTCACGGAACGGAAGCCGCCGCCGCCGCCATCTTCTCCGGCCACTGCTTCTAATTTCAGAGGATTCATTTTGAAGAAAGTTACAGATCGAGATCGACATCACTGTTCGTCTTCTCTCTCTGATTCTGTAAAAGCAAAGAAGATCCAGATCTGGGCCGAGATTTTCTTCACCGATTTCTGAAAGTGCTGCAAAGTTCATAAGAAGAAGATTCTGGCCGTTTCATCGGATCTGATTGGATTTACTGTTTGTATAACTTTTCTAAACCTTTATTAATCTTGTAGGAGAAAGTTTCTCCGAGTGTAGGAGTTTTTCACTCCGAGTTTGTAGGAAGTGTTATCTTCCGAGGTGTAGATCCCGTTGTTTGGATCGAGTTTGTAGGAACTTTGTTCCGAGGGTAGGATCGGTTTTTCGATTCGAGATAGTGGAGTAGCCGAGTCTAGTTGATTGCTAGATCAGTGAGGGAAAGTGGATGTACCCAAGGTCGGGGAACCACTATAAATCTTGTGTCGTCTGTGATATTGGTAAATAGTTCTGTGCTGTGCTCTAAATATTTTTTATTCCGCAAAGGACGCACAACTCACCTATTCACCCCCCTCTAGGTGATTTAGGTTGACAACCATTTTCTTTCAGCTCTCTCTTCAGCAGAGGCAAAGCCTGCAGCCTACCTGCCTCCAGTCCGCCGAGTCCGCCCAGGTCGGCAACCTGCTCTCTCTTCAGCAGAGGCAAAGCCTGCAGCTTGCCTGCCACCAGTCCGCTGAGTCCGCCCAGGTCGGCGACCTGCTCTCTCTTCAGTAGAGACAAATCCTGCAGCCTGCCGACCTTCAGTCTACCGAGTCTGCCCAGGTCAGTGACCTGCTCTCTCTTCAACAGAGGCAAAGCCTGCAGCCTGCCGACCTTCAATCTGCTGAGTCCGCCCAGGTCGACTACATACTCTCTCTTTAGTAGAGGCAAAGCCTGCTGCCTGCCGACCTTCAGTCCGCCGAGTCCGCCCAGGTTGGTGACCTGCTCTCTCTTCAGTAGAGGCAAAGTCTGCAGCCTGCCTACCTCCAGTCCGCCGAGTCCGCCCAGGTCGGCGACCTGCTCTCTCTTAAGCAGAGGCAAAGCTTGCAGCCTGCCAACCTTCAGTCCGCCGAGTCTGCCCAGGTCGGCGATCTGCTCTCTCTTCAGCAGAGGCAAAGCCTGCAGCCTGACGACCTTCAGTCTGCCCAGTCCGCCCAGGTCGGCGACCTACTCTTCCCAGTCCAAGCAGCAGCCAGTTCAAGCAGCAAGTCCCAGACCGCGCGGCCTATCGCCGACTCCGTGGACTCGACATTTGTACTCGCATAACTCACCGCCTCACTAGTGGTGACGTTACCAAGACCGTTACTGCCCCGGGCCTATAAATGCCCCCAATGCCTCTCATTTTGGGGGTGGCACGAGGGCGAGAGGAGAACTGCCAGTTTGATCAAGGTCTGCGGACTCAAATTTCTCAATCCTCCCAGTCCCCCACAGTTGATCAAGCAGGGTCTGCGGACTCAATTTCTCAGTCCTCCCAGTCCTCCACATTTGATCAAGCAAGGTCTGCAGACTCAGTTTCTCAGTCCTCCCAGTCCTCCACAGCTGCTGGCAGTCTCTTTTACTTAGTCTCTGGCAACTCCTTCCTTAGCTGCCAATTTCCCCCATTGTACCCTTTATTGATTTCTCTTGTACAATTGTAATGGCAAGTTGTAATTCTGCTTCTCGATTAAATGAAAAGCCCGTCACAAGAGTGGTATTCAAGCCGCGGCGGGCAAAGTCTGTTATTGCCGCTGCTAGCGGCCCCCTCCTCTCTTCTTCTCTCCTCTCTCGACATCAACCTGCAAAGCTAACCGCCCAAGTAGCTGTCTGCTCGACAGTCTCTGACCAAGTTTCTCCTCTGCTCAAGCAAGCCTCTTCTCTGCTTGAGCAAGCTTCTTCTCCGCTCAAGCAAGCCTCTTCTCTGCTTGAGCAAGCTTCTTATCCGCTCAAGCAAGCCTCTTATTTGCTTGAGCAAGCTCCCCCTCCGCTCAAGCAAGCCTCTTCTCTGCTCTAGCAAGGTTCTCCCTTGCTGATTAGGCAAGCTTCTCTGTTGATCAGCAAACTTCCCGCCTGCTCTTAGCAGACCTCACATCTATCCCCGCATCCCTTCCTCTTCTTCAACTTAGCTTGTGAGATCGAACAACCCGTTAACTTGAGGGCGCATTTCTTGCGTCAACAGATATGGTCATGAGCAGAATGTTTGCCCAATAACACTTTGCCTACAAAATCTGCCAAAAACTTGTATTCTAAGGACAGATTCTTCTTGAGTAAATGGTTAGGGTTTCCCTGAGAGTGACTCAAACTATCTAGCATATCAGTAAATTCACTACTAGATAACTAAATATCATCATCTCTATTAACAAATCCAAAACCTCAGTTAAAATATCTGGAGTTAAGATATCTTGATTACCAGAAATGGTGCCTACAATGGCTGGGGTATCCCGAAGCTTTGCAGTAAACATCCATTCCTTTATATCTGAAACAGGGAGTTTGATTCTGGTTGTCATAAAGTACTGCATATTATGAGCTTCGAACAACTGAAGGATATCTTTGAATATTTGATCCGGGTGACTGAACGATTCAAGGTCGATATTAAAACCAGCATCAAATTTCATGTTTGAGAGGAGGGCTGGAGAAATCGCCACTACTCTGGTGGTTGCTCCACATAAACTTCCTATTTAAGTTCACCATTTAGGAAAGCAGTATTGACATCCATCTGGTAGACTTTGAACTTCTTGTAGGCTGCATAAACAAGAAAGATTCTGATAGCCTCCAACCTTGCAACAGGGGCAAAGGTTTGATCATAGTCAATTCCTTCCTCCTGAGAATAGCCTTGAGCTACTAATCTTGCTTTGTTCCTTACTATTGCTCCTTGTGCATCCAATTTATTTCTAAATACCCATTTAGTTCCAATGACTGGGTAGTCTTTGGGTCTTGGAACTAAATCCCAAACTCTACACCTCTCAAACTGATATAGCTCCTATTGCATTGCAATAATCCACTGTGGATTTTGCTCTGCAACTTTTATGGATTGGGGCTCAAGTTGAGATATGAAGCAAGCATACATCAAATCCTAGTTGAGTTGATGCCTTGTTTGCACACCAACTGATATGTCTCCAATCACTTGAGATATAGGGTGATCTCTAAGTGTGACAAGATCAGTAGGAGGAGTTTGGACAGCTACAACATTTGGAATTAATTCCTCTTGTGGAATTATGTTGGCTGTTGTAGGGTCAGTAATCATTTCAATGAAATCTTCTTCACTGTCTTCAGCAATAATTTGTTGAGAAGGATGTGATATATCCTCTTGTGTTAGGATTAAGTCATCCATTTTCTCACACAAATTTGGTACCTACAAATTTTCTATGGTAGAAGAATCCTTCTCCTTGTAAAAAATGTTAGCTTCATCAAATGACACATGTACAAATTCTTCAATTTTTAAGGTGGATTGATTAAAAACCCTATATGCCTTGCTGACTTGGGAATATCCAAGAAAAATTCCCTCTGCAGCTTTGACTTCAAACTTTCTAAGGTGTTTCTTGTTATTATTATGAATAAAAATCTACAACCAAATACTTTCAAATAGTTAACTTTAGGTTGCTTCCCTTTGAGTAATTCATAGGGAGTCTTGCCCTTAAGTTTATGTATTAAACTCATGTTAAGGACATAGTTTACTGTGCTTACAACCTCTGCCCAAAAGGATATGGGCAAGTAAGCATCTGCAAGCAATGTCCCTACAGATTCAATAAGAGTTCTATTTTTCCTTTCTTCTACCCCATTTTGTTGATGAGTTCTAGTAGCAGAGAAGCAATGCCTGATATCTTCCTTCTCACAAAATTCTTGCATGAGAAGATAATCAAACTCAGTGCCATGATCACTTCTGATCAATGCAACTAGAGTAGATTACTCAATCTAAATGCTCTTAAGAAAGTCTGTAAGAACTTTGAAGTTATCTGACTTTTTTCTCAAAAAGAACACCCAAGTGAATCTAGAGAAATAATCTACAATAACTAAAGTATAAGATTTCCTTCCCAAGCTCTGTACAGCAATGGGTCCAAAAAGATCCATATGTAGCAAGTACAGAATCCTAGGTGAATCACTCTTATTAATAGATTTAAAGCTATTTTTAGTTTGATTGCCTTATTGACAAGCCCTGCAGAGGCTTTCCTTCTTGTAGGGGGTCAGAAGGCAATTCTCTAACAAGGTTGTCCCTAGATAATTTAGCAATTTTTTTAAAGTTAACATGTCCTAATCTTTTATGTTATAAATTATTATTATTATTATTATTAATTTGATTGAACAAACAAATATCTGACTTAGCTGACTTGAAATTAACTACATAAATGTTCCTTTGTCTAAGTCCAGTTAAAACAGTTTTGTTGTTTATTGAACAAATAATGCAGGAAGATTTAGTAAATGATACCTGATAACCTTCATTATATAACTGGCGTATGGATATCAGGTTATGTTTTAGACCACTCACATATGCTACCTTCCTGAAAGTGACATCTCCAATTATGACATTCCCATAGCCTTCTGTTTGACCATAGTTGGAATCTCCAAATATCACCTTTGGTCCAAGCTTAGACTTGTAGTTGGTTAGGTTGTCTTTGCTTCCAGTCATGTGCTTTGAGCATCCACTATACAAGTACCATTGTTCCTCTTTGGTAGGATAGTTCTGTACCTACAAGATAAGAAATTAGCTGTTCTTGACCCAGGTAACCTTGGGTCCTTGATTTTTTCTCAAATTTAAAACTAGAAATATAAGAGAACTCTGGTTGATTCTTATATCCTATAGGATGAAATTTCCTAGGTGGGATTATCCATCTGGTAAAGGGATTAATAAATGATTTGGGATAATTAAAATTTCTGGAAGAATTCAAGTTTTTGTTGAAATTTTCTGAGTTTGACGATTTTGGTTGAGTTCGTCGAACTGGGGTCGACGAAAAGTATTGATGTAGTTGATCTCGGTTCAGAGAATGATAATGCTCACTTTTTGTGTTACACGATCGTCGATCTCTGTCCGACGAAACATGTTGATTTCGTCGAGCACCCTATCTTGAGTAATAATACCCAAACTCCGGGTTCAGAGTTCGTCGATCGTCGTTCGACGCAAAATACTAATTTCGTCGATCTGAGTTCAACGAATTTTGTTGAACAGTATTTTTATGTGAATTTTTATTTTTATTTTTCTTTGATTGATTTTTCTATGAAGTTTCTGTTGGTTTATTGTTAACTTCTACAATTTTCTCTTTGCCCTTAATAGAAACAAATTTGATGGGGGTAGATAATATATTTTTCTTAAGGATAGGTGGCTTACTAGATGATGCTCCTGAGCCTAGTTTACGATTTAGCCTAGCATTTACAGTACTAATAATGTTCATTAATTTAACGCTTCTTCCATTTAGGGATTCTTCAAATTGCTTAGCTTCATTCAATTTAGCTTCTAAAGAGATGATTTGTTTGGAAGCAACATCTAGTTCATCTTTTAATTTTAAGTTTTCAGAAAACAAATTATCATGTTCAATTAAATTTTCTCTGAGAAGTTTGATTTCCTTCTCATACTTAATTAAGTCATTACATAGTGATTTAAATTCAGTTTTAAATAGTTCTGAAGTAAAATCAAATGAGGATATTACCTGATCCTCTTCTGGCTCAGAATCCTCAGCTTTTGATTTTTCTTTAGAATTATTGTATGAGGTATTGATTTCCATCAAACAAACTTCCTTTCCTTTAGCTTCTTCTTCATCTTCACTGGAGCTGGAAGATGAAGACTTTAAAGCTGAGTCACTCCATGTCTCAGCAACAAAACCTCTCTCCTTCTTCTTATATTTATTGGAAGAGGATCTGTTGGAGTGCTTCCTAGAGTCCTTTTCCTTCAGCTTGTCCTTCTTCTGCTTCTCTAGACACTCAGATATAATGTGTCCAGGCTTCCTGCAACCAAAGCACATAATTTCTTTCGTGGGAGTTTTATCATACCTTGGTTTATCTTCATTTCTTGAAGATCTTCTCCTGAAGTCCTTCTTGGCCATTTTGTAGAATCTTTTGGCCAGAATACTCATCATCTCTTCATTTGCTGGAAGTACTTTTGATTATTCAGATGCCTTAAAGGCAATGCTTTGCTCCTTCCTCCCTGAGGTAGAAGTCTTTTGTTCAGCTGCTTCTCTAGTCTTGATAAGCTGCTCATAAGACTTGATCTTGCCTAGCAAAGACTCAGTAGAAATTTCATTTAGGATTCTGACCTCCTTGATTGGCCAGATCCTAGAATCCCATGTGCTGGGGAAGCACATAATGATCTTATCATTGATCTTAGTCAGTGATATGTTCTTGTCCAGGTCCTTCAGCTCATTGATGATCAAGCTAAGTTTGTTGTACATATTAGCAACATACTCTAACTCTTCCTTTTTTAAGTTCTCATATTGTGAGATGAGAAGGGATCTTTTATCTTTCCTCTCATCAGCAGATCCTACTACCATTTGGTTGAGGGAATCCCAAATGGCATTTGCTGTTGTGCATTCAACTACCTTTTGAAATATATCATCATACATGGTTTGAGCTAAGATGTTCATAGCTTTAACATCTGCTATCTTCAACTTTTTCTGAGCTTCTGTCCACTCAGGTGGTGGAACTACTGAGGTACTTGTTGATGTTGTTGCAGAAGGAGTAGGGGGACTTGTCAAAATAGAATTATAGATATCTTCATCAATAGAATTCATATATAATCTGATCCTTGTCTTCCAAAGTGCAAACCTGTTCATATTGCACACTGAAGGTCTGGTGCTTGAGTATTCTTTATTTTGTGCCATGATTGAAAAAGACACTAGAGTAAATGAGATCTACCAAAGATCTTTTGGTTCAGGTGTTAGCCTGTGAAACCAAATAACCTTGCCCTCTGATACCAATTGACAGTGAGGGATAAATCTGGTTTAACTCTAGAGGGGGGGGGGGTGTGAATAGAGTATTTAAAAAACTTTGATTAGTTTTTATGGCGGAATTAAAATAAGTGATATCTATATGTATAAAGTGAAATAAAAACAAAAGACAATCACAATACACATAAGTAAACAATAGAGCAATCCAGATGACACACAGAATTTATAGTGGTTCCCCTAAACTTGGGTACATCTACTCTTCTACCACCCTGGTAGGAATCCACTACAGGTTTTTGATCAGGTGCCCTGCCACCAGAATATCTATTTTCTAAGGGAGATATAACAACCCTTTGAGCTTTTGACCAGGTGCCCAAAAATCAAACCAAGTCTTTTGATCAGGAGACTTGACAACCAAAAGGAATAACTTTTGAAGGGAGTTAAGAAACCCTTTGTACAGTCGTGAAAAGAAAGTAAAAGATGATGTCTTCTCTGTCAACAGTCAGAGAGAAGACTAGTGGATTTGATGCTGTCAAAGCTCCCCCTGAGTTACAGATCTGATCAGGAGTGTGGAACCTTTGCACAGGGTGTAGGCCTTCAGATTGATTAAGATCTTTAGGAAACTCTTAGACTGATGGAGATTGTTTTTCTCTTGAAATTCCTGAAGCAAAACTGAAGAAGAACTGAGAATGTATTAAGGTTGTGGTGTTCTACAATTTTTTGTACTGTATCTGTATATCACCCTTATTATTGAAAAAGAAGAAGAAAACCTTATATATCCCTTTTTGAAAATAATATTTTGAATTTTGAATCTTAACCTTGATTTCCTGCCAAAATCCTAGGAGTTGAACGGCTAGAAAAAGCCATTAATTTGTTACCATAACTGTCCTAGTAAATAAGACAATTACTCTATGAATATCATAATTAATGCTGCCTTGGAATGGATATATTCTTGATAATATGTAAAATTAATTATCAAAATATTATAGGCGTAGAATAATAAATTTGAAACCAAAATGCCTTGGAAAACGGCATGGAAAATAGTCGAACAGAATCTGCCATAGAATAGTCGAACTCAACATATTTCGTCGACCTGAGATCCAATATCGTCGAGCTGAATAAGGCAGACAAGCAGTATAAAAATCGTCGAACGGAGCCTCTCTTTCGTCGAGCTGAGCTCCAAAATCGTCGAACTGAGATAGTCATATCGTCGAGCTGAACTTCTGTGAAGAGATAGAAGTTTGTCGATCTCAGCTAAGATTTCGTCGAACTCAGCTCAAAGAATAAGTCTGAGTTCGTCGATCTCAATTAGGATTTCATCGATCTCAGCTCAGAGAAAGAACTGAGTTCGTCGATCTCCAATCAACAAAAGCCGAGCTTAGTTCAAGAATCTTCGAACGACTTTTCTGCTATAAGAAAAACTGCATTTCTCTGAAATTCTTCTGCCTCTATGTCTTTTGAAGGTTGATCCAATCCAAGTTAAGTTTGTTGACCTAACCTAGACCTAGAAAAAGACTTATGACCCTAGACTATACATGTGGGTCATCAGAGAAAACATAATAGTGAAGCTAGCCCAAATCAACCCTAAACAAGGTGGGGTTCCAACAAGATCGTTTCTGAAATCCTTGAGGGCTTCATCCACATAATTTTGTAATACCCTCCTCTCATCATCCAGCAAACCACTTAGTTGGGCAAGGAAGGTAGGTGGAATCTGGCTTATTTGAGCAGAGATGCCTTCATCTATGGCTTCCTATACTGGTCTGTTACCTGTTCCTTGTGCAGAGTCATTTTGGACTGGCCATTCTCTGGATGTCCTGAGGCGTGATTCCTCTTTTTCTGATTCAGAGGAGGCTAAATCATGCACTTCATGAGCAGGGAGTTCAGATGGTGTCTCCCCCTCAACCTCTGCCATGCCTTCTTTTGCATGCAGGTTAGCAGGAACAACTGTAAAATTAATTGTAGGCTAAAGTTTTGTTGAGGGGATCCGAAATTGCTTACCCACAACTATTGTATCTTGCATTATTTCTTATGCAAGCTGCTCCCCCTCAGCCATTGTAGTCTTGTCCTCAGAAAATGCAATTTCCATGACTTTTTCCAGTGGATGCTCAACTTCAGACATTGTAGTCTCTTTATCTGAAGCTAGTTTGATCTCCCATTCACTATGAGGCCTAGGAGCATCAGCATCATTAGATACAGGCAGATGATTATCTACATCATCCAGTCTGGAGTCATCTTCATCCATCCTTTCTGATATCCTGCCAACAGCTTCCTTTGCCACTGTTTTAGCCAACTCAGCAGTAGGCACATCATCCTCAGGGATAGTATCTAACTCAGGTCTGCTTACAAGGCTTAGAGGGGTAAGTTCTTAGGAGGCTAATACCTGAATGTTCATGTCCTTCCTGGACTCTTCAGTAGAGGATGATAGTTCTGGATTATGAGGTTCTTCCTCCTCAGATGAGCTGGTGGAGGACCTAGGCTCAGAAGCAGTTATCTTCTTTCCTTTCTTTTCTACAACTGATGGTCCGTGGGGTTGAAGTACCCTGTCCCACCTTTCCAGCATTTTGTAGTCCATTCTACTCATGTGGTGTATTCTTGCTCCAACCTTCAAGTTTAGGATTTCTGGGACAGTCTGTCGTAGAAATAGGGAAAGAATTCTCCCTAAGTTTGGTTCTGCAAGGCATTCCACTATCATGTCAAATACTACTTTGCCCCCGTCAGTTCTTTTGGTCAGAATGACTCTAGCCATAACTTCAAACATCTTCTTTGAAATTTTGTCATGGGACCCTGTTTTGCATAATAAAGCCTTCCCAATGACATCAGCCAGGAAGTTTCCCTTTAGATTCAGTTGCTTTCTCAAAATGGAGCCAGAGGTGTTCTTAGACAATTCGCACCATTTTACTGCAGACTTTGTCTTCCTGCGACAATTCATCTTCGTTATCAGTTGAGGAGAACTTTGTCAGCTTTAGGGCTTTGACCAGCCTTCTTGGTGTTATCTTGACTCTCGCTCCACTTATAGTAGTCTTGATTTTCTAATCTGTAGCATCTCCCCTGATATTGGAGAATAATTCCAGAATCTCCTGGTTCCATAGTAAACAGGGTTCCGACAGGATAAATTCTAGGTCAGAAGTTTGAAGAAGATGAAGAAAATACTGTACCTCTTCAGGAGCATCCTTGAATCCATTTCTCACCAATTTCGAACCCTCGAATAGGAAATCTTATCCTTTGGGCACCATTTCGCTGGAGAATTTGAAAAGGCTAGCGAGAACGGCTTTCCGTCGATTCAGCGAATACAGGCGGGAGAGGGCAAGGAACATTACTTTTGCTTTATGCACAAGCTTTTCTATTTATAGTTGTTTCTTAAGAGAAGGCGGAAAGTCACTATCCTATTTTCTTGATCAATTTTGATCAACGACTGGGATTGTATCCCGGATCTTATCTGCAGATTAATTAATCAATAGATTTAGTTGAGTAAACTTATTTTCCCCTACATTTGACTTCTTGGTTTTAATTAATTGACCATTTCTTTAACAATTGAATTGCCTTTGACTTCTTTAGTAATACTAAATTTACCTAATCAGTAGTGGTTAAGATGAGTTGTAATTCTCAATATAGTATGTGTTCTAGTTGAGTGTAATTTGAACTAGCTTCAACATGTCTATGTCAATTTTGAGTATGTTGAATCTAGTTACATCTTGTGCTATAGTGAACATGTGAGCCACAACATATTTATTGAGAAGAGTTTTTAGATAAATGTTTCATATCTTCTCAGACATCTATTTCCACTATCTTATCTTTAACATGCATAATTTTAGAAATTGAGCAATTATTTAGTAGAATTAAAAGCTAGGTGAATTCTTCTAATCTCTGCCCTGTATACTTGAAGAACATATTGGATTCACAGTCTCTGAGCACACTAGCAACCTTGCTCCAGATCCTTATCCTTTGATGTGCATCTGGCTTTTCTTAGCTAGCTCTCCCTCAATAATTGCACATGTCTTTGACATCTTGTGAAAGATGATAAGTTGAATCATTCCTTATACCAAGACTTAGGCCTAGTACATCTCTGTCCAAGGGCCATAAATGGTCATGGCCACTTGGACTATCCTATAAAATATAAATTACCTTACCTTAGGAACCCAAGCTGACTTGGGTCCTAGGTTCCTGTTAGCATAAGAATGCATATGTCTACCTATAGGAGTCCTGTCAGGAAGACATTGCCTTGCCTTTGGCCCATAGGGGTTATGCCAATAATCTATGACAAGGTGGCCTACTTTGCCACAACACCAACATTCATGGATGTTCTATCTCCTTTTCTGAATACACCTTGAAGTGTGCAAGCCATTTCTGGCTGCTTGTTCAATGGGGAGAACTGAGGCCTTCTTCTTGTTTCTTTCAACAAGAGCTTGACTAGAAGTGGGTCTGCCAGTAGAGGAACTTGGCTTAATCTGAACTCCATTAGCAACAACCATCTTTGTAGTTGGCATGTTCTTAATGGCTTCAGAGATAGTCATGTCAACCTTACTGACTGAACCACTTTTGGGTTGAGTTTTGGCTTGAAGAACTTTAGAATTAACAACAACCTTATCCTTGAATGAGGGGGCTGAGGCACTAAATAAAAAAGGTCCAGAATGTGCCTTTTGGAATTTTGCATGGGGAGCCTTTTGTGCACTCGATCCCATGACCTCTCTTCTTCCATTGTAAGGTACTTTTGTGATCTTATAAGAAAGATTCCCACACCTCCAGTGACCACACTTACAGTCTTGGTCATATTTGTTGGATGGGAGAATTACCTTATGAAAGGTTGACTGAGGCCTGATAGGAGCTTGACCTCTCCTCTGAGATTGGATAAATTTAGAAATACACCCAGATTCATATTTTCTCTTGATAGCATCTATCTTAGAGAAATTGGCCACAATCTTCTTCTCCCTTTCAAGTTTCTCTTCAAGATCCTTGATAATTGAGTCCTTATATTTGATGGACTCAACACAGTTATCTACCATGGTCTTTAAATGAGCTACTTCCCTCTCTTTTAGATATAACAAAGATGAAGTTTCATCTTGCTGGGAAGCAGCCAGCTGTAGGGAGATAATTTCTTCTGCTTGTTTCTTAACAAGCATCTTGCTTTTCTCGAAAGCTTTCAGACGTGCAACATGATTTTCAATCAATTGATTGATATCATCTTCTGATAGAGGAGTCTCTTCATCACCATATGAGGATGCATTAGAGCATGAGCAGGATTCATATCCAGACTTTGAGGATGAGCTAGATGGGGAATATACCTGATTTTGAGTGTGTAAGCTCCACTCAACGCCAAACTACTTAACAGATTTGCTTCTGCTATCATGCGTTGAGTGAATGAGCTACACTCAACGTAATTGGACTTAGTCAAATTTCTGTGTTTAAATACAACACTAACTTTAAGAATTAGTCAACACATTATCACATGATGTTGAGTGAGCCTGCCTCCCTAAACGCATGTGGACTTAGTAAATATTCATAGTTTTCCCATGACATTGATTGACTGAGCTATACTCAATGATTATAGAGCTATGGCGTTGAGTGAATGATCTTCACTCAACGTCTGTGTACTTAGCCACTTCTCTGCCCATTTTTCCTTAGGCTCTTACTATATTAGTCTTACTCACAGCCTTTTGCTATATGGCGTTGAGTGTGTTGACTTCACTCAATGCCTGTGGACTTAGCCACTTTCTCAGCTTGCCACTGCTTTGGATTTGATTGTATAGGCTCCACTTTGTGCTATAAGTCATCTGACATTGAGTGAATGACCTTCACTCAATGCCTATGGACTTAGACAGTTTTTTGTCTTTCCACACCTTAGGTAAGTGTTTACCTATCTTAGCAACTTAGGCTATCTGTCCCATCATTGTTACTAGGACATCCTGCAATCAATAAACTTGAGCACAAGTTAGATCACCACATGTGTATATAGTGTTTGCTAGGCCTTCTTCAAATACAGGACATTGGGATCAATGGACCCAACATAATCTAAGGCAAAATGCCCCACCTTACCACAACAACAACACTCATGAATATTATACCTTATCTTCTGAGCAGGTCCTGCAGTTGGGTTAACTGCTGATTGTATAGAAGAAAGAGGCACAACAGCCTTATTCAAGTTCCTTTTTGCAAGGATTTGACTGAATGTGAGTCTTTCAGCAGGCTTTCTTGGCTTGCTCTAAATGCTATTTACAGCTGTCTTCTTTGCAGATGACATGTTATTTATAGCATTAGAGATAGCTAGATCTAGCTTGCTGACAGACTTGCCCTTGGTCTAGGTCTTTGTTGGATGGCCTTGAGAGTTAGCCACTGCCACTTTATTGAGTGAAGGGGCTGGTGCACCAAACACAAATGGTCCATGATGGGCCATTTGAATTTTCTCATTGGGTGCCTTAAAGGCACTCACTCCCCTACTGTACCTTCCACCATAGCTTTGATCCTATTTGTTCACACTAGTGGATTTGTCATTGATCCAATGACCATAGATACTTTCTTGGTCTTACCAGTTTGAAGGCAACATCACCTTCTTAAAAGCGATGAGAGTCTTGAGAGCTAGAGGCTGGGCTGGAGCTTTCCCTTTCCCATTGGAAGGGGCAACTCTAGTGTTTCCCTTAAACCCCAACCCATTCTTACCCTTCTAATAGGGGAAGGAGTCTATCAAGGGCATCACAGTATTAGGATTAGATAAACTAGCCACAATTCTCTTCTCCCTCTATAGCTTCTCTTCAAGATCTCTAATGAGACTATTCTTGTACTTGATGGTGCCTATCTGGATGAGAGTAATGTTCTTGAGTTGACTGACTTCCCTAACCTTCTGATTTAGCAAAGTTGCTATCTCAACCTGCTGGAAAGCAGCAAGCTGAAGGGAGGTTATCTCATCAACCTACTTCTTAATCAATTTCTTGCTTTTCTTGAAAGCATTCGATAGTGCACCATACTTGTCAATCAATTGATGGACATATTCATCAAAAACTGAGCCCTCTTCATCGCTGGATGAAGAAACATCAGAATTTGGAGTAGTCTCATAGCTTCTCTCAGAAGAAGAACTAGATAAGGTGTGTACCTTGCTTGGAACAGGCTGATCCTGGCTGGATTCTTCATCAGACCTGACCATCAGCCCATGACATGCAGCTGGTAACATCTTCTTCATCATAATCCACCTTAGTATCACCTTCTGAGTGTGATAGATGAGCCCTGTTACTTGTCCTAGCATCAGGATAGTCTTCAGCTTCATATGCAATAACAGCAAGCATCCCAATGAAGGCATCTTCTTCTGCAGCATAGAGGCCTATGTAGACTTCCTCTTCTTTAGACTCAGATGAAGATGAGTCAGTCCAGGTCTTCTCCTTCTTTGCAATGAAGGACTTTGCCCTCTTTCCCTTGTGCTGGTGGACCTTTTTCTCACCAGCCTCCTTCCTCTTGACCGGGCAGTCAGCTATCACATGCGCAGGTTTGCTGCAACAATAACAAACAACCTTAGAGGAAACTTGCTTACTAGGCTTAGAGTCATACATGCCTCCTTTGGAGTGCTTCTTCTCTGCCTTGTAGTAGTCCTCCTTGGGATGAAAGGAGGAGGAAAGTCTGCTCCTCCAGTGCTTCCTCTTCATCAGCCTCTGAAACTGCCTTACAAAGGCAGCAAAGTCTTCATTAGACATCCTGCTGTCTGATGAGGTAGGCCCTTAGTTGCCTGAATTAGCTGGCCTTCTTGGAGGAGAGGCAATCCTCTCCTTGCTCTTATTTGAACTCTCTTCCTTGAAGGCCACGACCTTGTCCATGATTAGGGATCTTCTGCTTGTCTCCTCCTCTTTCCCGACAGTCAACTATATTTCATAAGACAGCAGCTTCCCAAACAAAGTTGGTGGTGAAGTATTAGCCAACTTTGGCACCTCCCTGATGGCACAAATCTTGGTTTCCCAATCTCTAGTGAGAGATCTTAGGAACTTGTCATTAAGTTCATAATTGCTAAAGACCCTATCATAGGTCCTTAGCTCATTTACTATTCTGAAGAATCTTTCATAGTAGCTAGCTATGCCCTCTTCCTTGGATTGCCTAAAAGACTCATACTCTTAGTTGAGCATGGACTTCCTCTCAAATCTAACCTCTTTTGTGCCGTCCATGTAGACCACCAATGTGTCCCACATCTCCTTGGAGGTCTTGCAGAGAACTAGGTTTTGAAAGGTAGAATCATTAATAATACTGACTATGATGTTTTGGGCTCTCTTGTCCAAGGTGGCAAGAGTGACCTCATCCTTAGTCATCTCTGAATATGTCTTAGGTGTCTGTACATTGACATCTAGAGGTGAGACTTCTATAGGGATGAAATTCCCCTTTTGATTGTCACAAAGATCATTGGGTCAAATGCTTCCATGAAGAGCCTGAACCCTCTCCTTCCAGATTCCAAAGCATTACTATCTACATATAGGAAGCTTCATGGAACCAAGCTCCTTATGGTTCTCTCCTAAACCCATAAGTATACTCTGACTACCACCCTTGGAGATCTACTAAGACTGTTAAATCTTTCTTGAGCAACCTCCCTCTGATACTACTTGAAAGTCTTTAATTCCAAGGAAGTTAAACACCTAGAGGGGGGGGGGGTGAATAGGTTTTTTAGCCTTTTATGATTTTCCCTCCACTTAGTGTATTGCGATTTAGTTTCTTATGCATTCAAGACAATCACACAGATGACACAGTAATTTTATAGTGGTTCCCTAGAGTATGGGTACGTCCACTATCCCTCCTGTCTTTCTAACAGTGTGTTAGACAAGGCACTTCACCAAAACTCGGCTCCTAAGAGCTTACAACACGATCCCGCAGGACCACTCAGTCTCCTCCAAGACCTACACCTCAGGAACAAATCCCTACAACTCAGTGATCAAAAGATCACCTACCTCAGGCCAAAAGGACCTACAACACAGACTATGAGGATAACCCTACCTTAGATCCAAAGGATCCTACAACTCAGGCACAAGTGCCCTACAGCTTAGGCCAAAGCCCTACACTCAGATCTAACCTGGATCCTACACCTTAGATTCATACTTGAATCCTACCAATCAGGCCAAAGCACTACACTCAGATTCTTAACAGAATCCTACCACTCAGATCTATACAGGATCCTACACTCGGCCTTTATAAATAAGCTTACAACTCAGATCTAAAAAGATCCTTTAAAAAATTAGATTTGTTGATGTTGAATAGACAATAGAGAAATGATCTCTGTGTCTTCCTCCTTCTGTCCTGAGAAAATTCAGTCCAGATTCCTTCTTCACAACTCTAAAAAATAGTCTTCAGGATAAGCTTTGCTTGGGCTATGAAGTGACTACAGCAGGGTTTGGCCTTTGCTACTTTTTTCTCAAAGAAATATCTCTGACCATGATGTTGACGGTGTTGATCTCAACAACAATCTTGTTGAACTTTTGGATCAGTCAATTTACACTTCTGCTTTGAGCTCTGCAATAATGGCAAGGAAGAAGAAGAAGTTGCGCCACTTTTTGAAAAGACAAATCGTAAAAGCTATTCTCTTCTCTGTCGATCTCATTCCTTTTATTATACACCATCCAACGACTCTTTTGCCCCGTCGACCCAGCTTTAATTACAGATATATAGCCTTTCTTTTACATAATTGATCTTACAGCTGGCCGCCGGTGCCATTAGTGGTGGACTGCAGCTTTTCCGTAATAAATTTGAATTCCATTGACTAATGTTGATTTTTGCTGACATCAGCATCTGTGGACTTAGAAAATTTCTCAGATTCAATCCAGGCATTGAGTGAATGACCTTCACTCAATGCCTATGGACTCAACCAATTCTTCTACCTTGTTTATGTGTTAAGTGTGTTGAGTAAACTGGTTTCACTCAATGCCTCTGGACATAGCTGATTCTTATACACTGCCAGGCGTTGAGTGCATTGAGTGAATCTTCATCACTCAACGCTCCTGGACTTAGCTGCAACTTTCTTTATCTACTAGGCATTGCGAGCACTGAGTGAAGCTTCATCACTTAATGCTTTTATAACCAGCCGCTTCTCTGAACCCTGCCATCTTGCTGATGCATTGAGTGTGTTGAGTGAGCTATCTTCACTCAATGCATTTGGACTTAGACAGATTTTTCTGTCTATCTTCTTTTGCTTTGACAGAATTTGCATGACGTTGAGTGAACTGGCTTCACTCAACGCTTCTGGTTGACTGTCCACACCTTACTCGGCGCTTTTTGATATCTGGTGTTGAGTGAACTGGCTTCACTCAATGCATGTGGACTTAGACAATTTTCAGCCTTTCCAGCATCCTTCTTTGACATTTAGCGTTGAGTGAACTAGCTTCAATCATCGCCTGTGGGCTTAGACAGATTTCAGTCTCTCCATTTCTCTACCTTGTGACCACCTATCACAACCACTTGAAATACTAGTCCAATCAATGAGACAGGGACCAACCTGCATGCATTAACTTGAACATACATCAAATACAACTAGGTGTGTACCATTGACATGTTTGACTTCTTAAAAATCTGGGACATTGAGATCAATGGACCCAACACCAACAATGTGTAGAATTCCTGAAAAGCATGCCTAGTGTATTCACGCACATTATCAGTGCAAAGAATTTTGACAACATGGGTAAATTGTGTGTGGGGTTCCCCAGTAAAGAAGTGAAAATGGATAAAACTCAAAGAGATCATGCATCATATATAACCAAGTCATGCTTGAATAATCATCAATAAACATAGCAAAGTAGTGATAACTAGATATACTCTCAGTTTTGTATGGATCCTAGATATCAGAGTGAATTAAATCAAAAGGAGAAGCGCTCCGAGAAGAATGCGGTGGAAAATAGAGCAATGTTATTTCCCGTAGTTATATTGTTCACAATTAAAAGGGGAAAAATATATATCTAAAAGAGCCTTTAAGAGAATGGGAAGAATAGCATGTTCGAGATGCTGATGCCAATCGACAGATCTGATGGAAGAGAGAGTTTATGATGGAATATCCATTATATAAGACCCATTGCACAGCTGCCCCGTACCAATGATTTTCTTCATTTGCCGATTTAGCACAACAAAAGAAGTGAGAGAAAAGGTAATAAGACAATCATGATCATGAGTTAGGTGGCTGACAGAGAGCAGATAGAATGTAGTGTTGGGGACATGAGGAATGAAGTAGAGAGTTAGAGAACGTGTGAGCAAAAAAATACCAGAAACGGCATTGAGAGTGGTGTCGCTGTTTGTAACATTAATGAACTTTGGATACAGAGTGTCCAGGTACACAGGGTTATAATGGAGAGACATGTAAAATTACCAAGAACTATGTCTTAGATGCAATGGAAAAAATATCTCATTGTGCAGACTCGTGTTTAAATAATACTATGGCATGTTCAAACATGAAAAAAAATACTCTATCAAGGATCCACCTCGCTTGTGGTCTAAGTGTGTTTTGAATACTTGACTAAATGATCATTGGAAAAATGTTAAGTTAGTTTTTTTTCTTCGTTACTCTATATCTTTTATTGTTATAGAAGCATTTTATAATTTAGATTTTCCTCTATTTTAAGATGAAAACATAAAATGAAAAGAGTAGGACCATGGCCTCAAATGAAGATCCAATTAAAGAAGAACCTCTGATATATGAAGAACCTATTGACATCATGTCCCAATCAATACAACATCTTGAAGAGCAAATTGAACTCCATAAAGAATATCTAACAAGAATTGGTTGTACTAGTTTTCTTTCAATGCATAATGCCTTTGTAACATTTAATTTTTGCACATTATGCATTTATTTTTAATACATAAAACACATTTAAAATCATATGTCAATTTTAGGACTTGATCTTTTTGGAGATCCAAGAGATCAATTTTGATCTCCGAAGAGATTATGATTGATCTCCCAGTAGATCATGATTGATCTCCCAGTAGATCAAGATTGATCTCCCAGATCAATTTTGATCTCCCCACATATCAATTTTGACGAGGTTCTTCTAACTTAGATATAAAATTACTATACATGAATGAATAGGCATGTGCATTATGAGTTTGTTTATTCAATCAAAATGAAATGTACTGTCATTAAAACTTAAAAATTTGATAAAGACAAGTCTACTTGAAATTACATACACTAACAAGTGTAAGAAAACAAAAAAAAATGGGAAATGCCAATTTGGATCATTAACCATAATAAGATATAGTATTACAACCTTTCCAACAAAAGTTACCATCTTTGCACTTTTCCAGTAAAAGCTAACTATGATTCTAGCAAAGGCTAACTTTGATTCCAGCAAAATATAAAATTCTAGCAAATCATAACTTTGATTCCATCCAAAAAAATAAATTTGATTCCATCAAAATATAATTTTGATTTTAATTCTCGATTATATACTCAAATTCAGACATCTGAGTCATTATAATTTACAACTGGCGGAATATCTTAATATTAACATATAAATTTAAGTTTAAACATCAAACAACTAGCTATATATCAATTTGAATATAAACCTATAAATATTTACTTCATTTCTTTGGAGATAAATTTTTAATTACAACAAACATCATTATCATTAAAAAGCATAAAAATGTCATAAACTATTTCTGCCCTGAATAAGGGCATTTTCTCTACTCAGTCCTCGCATGTTTTCGAATCTATTACACCTTGCTTAAGAATTTGCTCAATATATTTGATTACATTGACACCTCAGTCATATGAATTATTTTGTCAGGGAACACCCTTAGCTAAAACCAAATTTCAATTATTGAAGTTAGTATTTGTCCTCTTTTCGGTCTCCTTTTGAAGAACTTTAATCTAGAAAATGAAAATGAAAAATATTGAAACAAGCCCATGACTCCAAACAAACTCCCAACACTATAATGTAAACTCTCAAAACAATCATATATAGATATACTCATGCCATATAGTTGTTAAGGGTCTTGTTATATCTTTTCATTTTGGATTCAAAAGTAAGTCTTATACAACCCTTGTCTTTTTACTGACGATACCCATTGACAAAAACCAATGATTAACACGACACACTGACATTAATATGAAGAGGATCAGGAAGCAAAATTTGGAAGCGTGGGTAAAAAAGGAATTAAATAAAATAAGCAAGAGATTACTGAGTATAAATTTGACGAGATGGTATGGTCGAATACGTGTTGATTCGACTAGATGGTCTGGTCGAATATCTAGAAGAGATGAGCAGGCATTTGGAAGACAATAATTCCACTATGTATAAATTTGATTGGTTACTCAGTCAAATGGAAAGTGGGTCTGGTCAAAGGAATAAATGTTTCGAGCGAATTTTTGCCCATGCAGAATTTGCTTAAGTATATATTCGACCAGATGTCCAATCAAACTAGTGAACATTATGATCGAATATATAGGAGTATCAAGACGTATGTGCCAATAATCTTCAGGAATAAAAAGGTTTTGACTGAGTATAATTTCGACCTGATGAATTAAAGTCATTCGTGCTAAAGTCACTTAAAAGCAAAAACCTGGCTAAGTATGAAACCGGGCAGAGATCAAGTCATTGCATTAAGCCTGTTTGGGGTGAAGAACTTAGCTTAAAAGAGACAGTAAATAATCAGCAGAATCATGAAATCATGCATAAGCATCAAGGTGATTCAGATTGATCATAAATATGCGTGAAGAAGCTTCAAGCTGATTTGACTGAATGAAGCTTGAAGATTTCAATTGCTGAAAAATTGTTGTGCTAAGCCAAAATTTGATTAGAAGAAGAAACTGCATCAAGTAGATTTACGTAGAAGACTTGTGAAGAAACATATTCAGTTGAGTAAGACAGAATTCGACTTGAAAGAAGCAGTCCGACTCAAAAGGCAGAATTTGGCCTGAAAGGATGAATTCGACTGGAAAGAAACAAATTGACCTGAAAGACTGAATTCGACCTGATGAGAAGACTTTGACTGAATCAAGACTGTTAGGTCGAATTATTCAGAAATGTGGAAGTTCAAATCATGCGCCGATTTATCGCTTGCTCATTAATGCTGCTGAAGAAATGTCAAATCAAATCTGCTCTTCAAGGATATGGATCTCTGATATGTGGAGCATGCAAAGGATTCAACCGTTAATAAATTTATTATAAAAAAGGATACAAAGATTTTCAAGATGGAGAAATCAACAAAGCAGAAACTAAGAGTCAATTTATAAAAAAGCTTTTACGTTGTCTACTACGACAAAACAAAAGTGCATGTATTTGGGGAAGATGATTAAAACAAACAATATCTTCTCTTCTCCATAAAAGATAGCAAGTTGATTTAAGTTGCTGTGATTTAAAAGTTAAGTCTCCAATAGTAGAAGAAGAAGGATCTTCATAAAGAGCAGAGTAATTCAGATTGAAGATTTATTCAATATCTGCACGAAGATCCTAGTAAAAGCTTTTTAACACCAACTTCAAAAAAAATGTAACAACCCCATCCATTCATATGGTATATTCTAGAAGGTCCGGCCGGGGCCCCATAGTATATATCACAAAACAGGCGGTGAAGGTACAAGATGATACCAGAGTAGCGCATCGCACCTACCAGAAATCATTCTAGCGGAAGCCAAGACTACAACTTGAACGTGTGCTTGGCCGAAAAAATCCCAAAACATCCCGAGACTTCACACGGCCTGTGACACGCCCTCTTTGTTAAGAAGAAGGACGGAAGCTTGAGGCTATGTATTGATTATCGGGAGCTCAACAAGCTGACTGAGAAGAACAAGTACCCGATCACCCAGATTGATGATCTTTTTGATCAGTTAGTCGGGTCGACGGTGTACTCGAAGTTGGATCTCAAGGCTGGGTACTATCAGCTGCGAATAAGGGAGAGTGATATCCCGAAGACAGCGTTTAGTACGAGATACGGGCATTATGAGTTTACGGTCATGCCGTTTGGGCTGACTAATGCGCCGTCAGTGTTCATGGATTTGATGAACAGGACTTTCAGGGAGTACTTGGACCATTTCGTGATCGTCTTCATCGACGATATTTTGGTGTACTCGCAAAGTGAGGAACATCACTTCAAGCACCTTCATTTGGTGTTGGAGACGCTAAGGAGAAATCAGTTGTATGCCAAGTTCTCGAAGTGCGAGTTTTGGCTATCCTCAGTGGCGTTCCTCGGTCATATAGTAAGTGGAGAGGGTATTGCTGTGGATCCGGCGAAGATTGTTGCGATACGGGAGTGGCCTGAGCTTGCTACTGTAGCGGAAGTCCGGAGTTTTCTGGGGCTTGCCGGCTATTATAGGCGCTTCGTAGAGAACTTCTTGCGGATAGCGTTACCTCTCACTACTTTGACGAGGAAGGAGCATAAGTTCGTTTGGACGCCGGAGTGCGCGCGAGCTTTTTAGGAGTTGAAGTGTCGGTTGACCACGGCGCCTGTGCTGAGTTCGCCATGTGGGACCGAAGGCTATGAGATTTATAGCGATGCTTCGGGCAGTGGTTTGGGTTGCGTACTACTGCAACACGAAAGTGTAATAGCTTATGGCTCGAGACAGCTAAAAGTGCATGAAAGAAACTATCCGGTCCATGACTTGGAGTTAGCAGCCGTGATTTTTGCCTTGAAGCTGTGGAGACACTACTTGTACGGTGTGAAGATTGATATCTACACCGATCACAAGAGCCTGAAGTATCTTATTGATCAGAAAGATCTGAATATGCAGCAGCGTAGATGGATGGAGTTCCTGGGGGACTATACATTCAAGATCCACTACGTGCCTGGAAAAGGGAATGCGGTTGCGGATGCGCTGAGTCGCCGAGCCCCAGCTCAAGCCAATTGGCTATCGGTGCATGATGAGCGGTTGGTGCGAGAGTTGGAGGAGTTGGAGATTGTTTGTATGAACAAGCAATCAAGTGATGAAGCATTTCTGAATTGGACTGAAGTCCAATATGACCTGGCTGATCGTATTCGACAGGCTTTGGATAAGGATGCTCATATGAAGCAGTTCATGGTAGAGGCTCTGGATGAGTCAAATTCCCAATTCGTCGTGGAGGACAGATTGCTTTGGAAAGACGGTCGTCTGTGCGTCCCAAGTGTGGGTCATTTGCGGGTGGAGTTGTTGTACGAGGCACACCATACCAAGTACTCGATTCATCCGGGGAGCACGAAGATGTACCGTGATGTGAAGAAACTGTTTTGGTGGCCGGGTTTGAAAAAAGGATGTGGCGCTCTACGTAGCGAAGTGCCAAACTTGCGCCTTGGTAAAGGCGGAGTGCCAAAAGCCGGGAGGATTTCTTAAGTCCTTGCCTATTCCGGAGTGGAAATTTGACGACATCTCTATGGACTTTGTGCACGGTTTGCCAAGGTCGCAGAAGGGGAACACGCCATTTGGGTGGTTGTTGATCGATTAACAAAGGTGTCGCATTTTATTCCGCATAGGAAGGATGATCCGGTGGAGAAGTTGGCAAAGCTTTATGTGGATAACATAGTACGGCTTCATGGTGTGCCCCGCAGCATCGTGAGTGACCGAGATGGGCGGTTCACGTACAATGATTGGAGGCTAGTGCAGCAAATGTTGGGAACAAAGTTGAAATTCAGCACAGCCTTCCATCCGCAAACGAATGGGCAGACCGAGAGGGTCAATAGAACTATGGAAGACATGCTTCGCATGTGTGTCTTGGATTTTGGAAAGCAATGGGAAGACCACCTTTATTTGGTGGAGTTCGCATACAACAACAGCTACCAAGCGAGTATCCAAATGGCGCCCTTCGAGGCCCTATATGGTAGAAAATGTCGCACGCCATTGTCTTGGTTAGAAACGGGTGAGTCAAAGTTGTATAAGCGATCGGAAGTGGTGGATGCTACTTCTTTGGTGAGAACCATTCGGGAGAGGTTGCTTATCGCTCAGGACCGACAAGCAAAGTACTATAATGCCAAACACAGGAACGTGGAGTTCACTGTGGGCGATTATGTATACTTAAAGATCAAGCCGTTCAAGGGTGTCTCGCGGGTGCGGCGATTGAAAAAGCTAAGCCCGAGGTACCTTGGACCGTTTGAGGTTTTGGATCGAGTTGGTGAAGCGGCCTATCGGATGAAGCTTTCAGTGGAGCTTGGTGGATTACATGATGTATTCCATATTTCGGTGCTTCGGAAGGCGGTACAAGAGCCTACGCAAGTGATCGCGGTTGATCAAGTACTGGTGGATAGTGGGCTGACGACAAAGGTCAAGCCCGTGCGGATTGAGGACTCGGAGGTCAAGCGGCTACGCAATAAAGAGATCAGGATGGTCAAGGTCCGGTGGGACAATTGCGGTCGTGAGGAGCTCTCTTGGGAGCGAGAGCAGACTATGCTTGACGAGTATCCGGAGTTGTTCCGCTCAGGTACAAATTTTGGTTTTGTACATGTCTTTCCTTTATATAATTTCGTGGACGAAATTCTTTTAAGAGGGGGAGAGTTGTAACGCCCCGAAACTTAAAGGAGCGACGGGGGATGTTTTGGGCCAGTTTTGGGTTCTGGCTGCAGGCACACGGCCTGGGATACGGGCGTGTCCCAGGGTGTGTCAAGCCTATGTCGACGCTAAGCCGGGAAGTCGACACTTTGTCCTCGACATTGTGTCGAGACTGGGCACACGGCCTGCGACACGGGCGTGTCGCAGGGCGTGTCGACCCGTGTCGACACTTAGCCGCGAAGTCGACACTCTGCATTCGACGAAGTGTCGAGACATGACACACGGCCTGCGACACGGGTGTGTTGCAGGGCGTGTCAACCCGTGTCGACACTCGTCCCGGGAAGTCGACACTTTGGTCTCAACATTGTGGCAAGACAAGGCACACGGCCTAGGACACGGGCGTGTCCAAGGCCGTGTCAGTAGGTCGACGAACTTCGCTCGACAAAGTGTCGAGTGTCGAGACCGTGTACACGGCCTGGGGTCCAGGCGTGTTGAGGTGACACGGGTAAGGACACGGGCGTGTCCTAGAACCCGTGCAGTGCTCGGGTTGATTTCGGGGAAAAATGATGGGGTACACGGCCGGCCACACGGCCGTGTTAGATGTAACACGGGCGTGTCAGCTCGAACACGGGCATGTTCGATACCCGTGTGAGGTTCCAGGCGATTCGATTTTGACGGCGAATGAGGCACACGGCCCTGGACACGGGCGTGTGCCAGGCCGTGTTCGGTCCAGATTGGGCATTTCAGTCCCGAATCAAAGCCGTTCATTTCCTTATTTTGAGATCCAACGGCTGGGGGTTGTTCCTGAAGGGATATGCCCGGGATTGGACTTAGAAACCCTCACTTTTCTTAAGTTATTATATTTCTAAAACCTTAGAGAGAGAGGAGAGCCAAGGAAGGAAGAAGGAGCTAGATCCCGCCATTGGAGGAGCTTCGAAGCTCCAAATCGCGAGCCGACTCCGGATCCACGGAGGCAAAGATAGTGCGGTGCTTTTCATCCGATTACTTTTCAATGGCGCCAAAGAGGAACCCTAGGGTAACGATCCTCATCTTGAGCATGAGTAGCTCTCTTTTTTTGCATAGGAAGCCCGCTCTCGCGAGTTTGCGGAGAGTTGGAGGCGTTCCTTCGGGTAGATATGTGAAGTCCCCGTTGTTTAGAGTCCGTAAGCGAGAATGGACATAGGCATGATGTGTGAAGCCTACCCGGACATCTTGGTCTGGATCGGTGATGTTGCATTGCATAATGCCAGAGAAGACTCCGTGCTATTGGTTGTTTTTCGGGTTTTCTACGCGGTAGATTGCAGCAGGGAGCCTTGGGGACTAACCCAAAGGTGCACCCAGAAAACTGGGCGGATACGAGATCTTGCCAACTTGGTGGCCTGAGAGCCAACTTGAACATAACCGGGTTATGTGAATTGTGATGGATATGGGACTCGGTGGAAGTTTGACCCGCGCATATGGCTTAAATTGTCATTGCGATGTGAGCACGGGTTAGATGGAACCGTACCCATTTTATGTCGTTCGGTTAAAGAGACCTAAAGGTACGTGGCACTTACCGTTGGCATAGATTAGGGTCTTCGGCGGTCAATGGCTTAAATTGTCGTGACCCAGGCCAAGAAGACAAATTGCTCATAGGTTTGGCCGTCAAAGTGGCGGTGGTGAGTCCGGAATGTCTATGTCTTTAATTGACGTGACATCGACCGGTTCACTGAGAATGTGCCCTGAGAGCACGGGGCGTGTGGCCGTGCGAGCCAACGTCTGTGATGAAATGGCTATATATTTATATTGCTCGCTTATGCTAATGAAATGCAGGGAAGGAGCATCGCCGCCCCGAGTTTGGGGCGGGATCGTTATAATTTGGTCAGCATTGCTGACCGTTGCCTTGTTTTGCCACCGTGCGGTGGTTTGTTGCTTGTAGGTGCTGCTGGACCAAGCGGTCAATAGCGGGCTAAAGCCCTTTTGCGAAGCCGGCCCTCGAAGGCCCAAATGGAAGTGTTTACTGTTTTATTCATGTATGACCGGCCTGCGTGCCGTGGTTTGTAAATCATGTAATATCAAGTGAAACATTTTGTAAGGCCTTAAGGCTTATGTTGGTATTCTGTATACATTCCTATTTTGGTTAGTTGACATTCATGCTTTAATGCTGGGTTCTTGGTTACAACTTTTATAAACTGCTTCCGCTAGAATGCTCTGTGTAGGACGTTGAGATTGGTTGGATGGTTTCCATAAGTAACCACCCGGTCTGTCTGTGGCATACGGCGTCGGGCCCCGGTCGGACCTACTGCTATATGCTATGTGACGGATAGGGGGTGTTACATCCTTGACATTCAAGGTAGATGACATCAAGAAGATCAAGGAGAGGATTCCCTCTCCTCCAAGAAGACCAGCTGATTCAGACATCTTAGAGTCAGATGCATCGGAAAGAAACATGTCATATGAGGACTTTGCTGCCTTCTTTAGGAACTCTTAGAATGCAAAAAAATATGGGGTGTTTCTTATTACAACATTGGGGACAATGTTGGATTTAAATATGGGGTGTTTCTTATTGTTCAATTATGCACTTTTATATTCTGTACTCATCAAAAATACAAAAAATGCAAAAAATTTAAAACTTCAAAATTTGTTTGGTTGTTGTTATCATTAAATAAAAAAAATCAAAACAATTTTTAAAATTTCAAAAACATTTTAGAATAAACCAATTTTTGCTTGTTTTTATAATTAAAAATCCTAAAAAAAATTAATAAAACACAAAAAAATCACAAAAAAAACAAATAAACAAAAATTACAAAACATTTGTTGTTTTTTACTTTGTAAGTTTTTTGTAAAAAAATCACTCTCCGCCCCCTCTCTTCTTCTGTAAAAAATCTTTCTCTTTCCCCCCTCTCTTATTTGTAAATAACACCTCTTTCTCTCATCTTTCTTGTAAATAAATTGATAAAAATGTTAAAAAAACAAAAAACTCAAAAAAATTTAGAAAATCCAAAATCCAAAAATGAGAATAACTCTAAATTTTTTTTTAAAAAAAGATAATAAACAACGATAAAAAAGATAAAAACTCCAAAAAACTTTTTGTTTATTATGTAACGAATAAATCAAATGTCTCATTCTTAACCCTTTTTCGCTCTCCAAAAATCTAGTTATGAGTTTATTTATAAGCAAATTTTATTAATTCTTTGTTTACTATTCATTTATTAATTAGAGATCGATAGATTTAGATATCTGGGGTTAAGTTTTAAAGATTTTCTTATGCTTATCTTTTTATTTAGATAAGATACCTGTTTTCAGTACCACTTCTACTTCTCTAAATAGTTGCACATTTATTTTGTTAGAAAATAACAATCTTAGATTTCAATTATATTTACTCCAAGGTTTTTTTTGAAATATAGAAACGTTTAATTTATAAAGCTTGTTCTCAAATTTTTTTTATTAAACCTAGTTTTCTTTCTGAAAAACCTATCTCCTCTTTTTTTTTCATGTCATACTTGGCATGATTTTGATCCTTAAAAGATCTTATGTCAATGAGAATAAAATTTCGTTCCGTAAACATATGCATCCAATATTTGAAAAGATTATATGTTACGAAATAAGAAGATAAAATTGATTACTCCTATACATATACATTGGGTTATTATGAAGGTTTTAAAATTTTTTTATATATTATGGAAAATAAGATTTCGTTTTCCTAAACATCCATATTCAAAAAAAAATCATTAGAGGTTTGAGCGAAAAAATATGCCTCACCTCTAAATTCAAAGCCCTCTTCATAAACCAATATCCCCCTTAGCCAATTTCAAATGATTATAGATTTAAGTTTAAAATCTTTTTGAGAGCATAATTTATAAATTAATTATTTCCTTTAATTCTTATAAGCTAAAGTTTTCATAAATCCTATCTATTTTTGTTAACCTAACAAATAAAATTTTTTGTTATCTATCTGATATTATTGAAAAATTTTTAGCTGAAACTCTTCCTTTATTTAAATTTTTATCATAATTTAGGACTTAACTCTTATACCCCGGATAATTATTTTGATCTTTCTTTCAATTAATTCAAGCGGTAGCTGAACTTAGGATTTCTTTAATTCATTATAAGTATATCTCCAACTTTTGCTCTGGAATAACAAAAGCTTAAGTAT
Organism: Platanthera guangdongensis; assembly: GCA_039583875.1. NCBI lineage: Eukaryota > Viridiplantae > Streptophyta > Magnoliopsida > Asparagales > Orchidaceae > Platanthera > Platanthera guangdongensis. The sequence goes on from CM077151.1 coordinate 81,254,769, forward strand.
GGGGGTAATTGATAAGTTGTAAATATACGTATTTTTGTGTACAATAAATAAGTCGTTTAAATTTATTTTTGTTATTTTTTACTTTATTTTGTTCAATAAAATGCTCCTATTTTGTAATTATTATGCTAACTTAGCTTTATTTTATTTTCCTGAAATTTGCAGAAAATTATCAAAATTTGCATAGTACACGCCCTTGTACTTCAGGTCATGCCCGTGACCTGGGCATGTACCTTCAATCCCTTGAAATCAGCCACAGTTGAAGGAAAAATCGTGTCACTCCCATGTACACGCCCGTGACCAAGCCTCGTGTCACCCCAGCTCAACATTTTGTGCTCGAATTTCGTCGAACCCGCTAGACACGCCCGCGTACACGCCCGTGTCAAATGTGACACAGTTGTGACCTATCCCTGTGTCACGCCATCGACGAACCACGCTTGAAGATCGTCGACCCGACCCAACAGGCCCGTGTCAAGATGCGACATGGGAGTGTACTTCTCCACCTGACCCGACAAGACGTCGTCGATGACTGATTGACGCGACGCCATCCCCGGATCAACCTCCCCGACACGCCATTGTCAAATGTGACACGCCCGTGACCCGCCACGTATACAGCCGCAAAGTCAAACAGCCATCAAATCTCAGCACCGACTCATGTACAGTAGTTACACGCCCCCAGTACACGCCTGTGACCTAGGGCGTGTACTTAGAAATTTTTGCCTAAAAATTAGAAGTTGCTGTATGAGCTTCTGTTCTCTTTTCTTGAACCATTTTGCCTTAAGGGTTGGCTGCTTAGGTGATTCCAATGCTATGTAAGGGATTTTCTCCTCTTCTCCTTAGTTTTTGTTTTTAGCTTTCGTTATAACTCGTTTTTACCTAATAAAATTTGTGTTTTACTCTCTTGATATGGTTTTGGATTCCATCTAAGCACCTCTCTTAGGCAATCTTATTTTTACTTGTTTTATTTTTGGTTTTTCTTGTCTTTAAAATGGGTGTGCGCGTGTATGAGTATAGATTTGTCTTTTTATGTTTTTGTTATTGTTACTTAGCTTTGATTAGACTTAGGATTTTTCTGCACTTTTATGTTCATCCTTATAGATTTATAAAAATGGTTTGAAAGTGGATTTGTTTTCCTTTTTTACTTAGTCTTTTTAGGTTCGTAAAACTTTTTGTTCTTTTTAACTTTATTTCCACTTTTTTAGTGTTTCTATAAAACTATAAGAATGGATTAGCTGTCATTTTAATTTTTCAAACACCTTCATTTTGCTTTATTTTCAAAAACTGTTTTGCTCATTTAATTTTTCTGACTTCTTTTTATTCATTTCTACCACATTCTAGCGGCAGAAATGTATTTGTTTTAATTTTTTGAACACTTTGATTTTTGCTTTTATTTGTAAAACTTTTGCTCGTTTAATTTTTATTTTCTCTTTTTATGCATTTCTACCACATTCTAGCGGTAGAAATGTAATCATTTTAATTTTTAGATAACTTCATTTTCACTTTTTTTTGTATGTGTGAGTGCGTGTATGAGATAATTTTTATAGCTTTTATTCATTCATGTAGAGTGTGTGCGTGTATGAGTTAGTGTTTATCGCTTTCTTTCATTTTATGTAGAGTGCGTGTGTGCATTTTAATTTCTGTTGTGTGTGTGTGTTTTTATTCCAGTAGAGTGTGTGGGTGTGTTTTAATTTTTTGTAGATTGGAGTTTTTATTTCCTATAGCGTGCGTGCGTTTTCATTTCTGTCGAGTGAGTGTGTGTGTTTTACTTTCTGTCGAGTGAGTGTGTGTGTTTTACTTTCCGTCGAGTGTGTGTGTGTGTATTTTACTTTCTGTCGAGTTAGTGTGTGTGCTTTAGTTTCTGTAAAGTGAGTGTGTGTGTTTTACTTTATGTCGAGTGTGTGCGTATGTTTTAATTTTTGTTGTGTGTGTGTGTGTGTGTTTTCATTTATGTAGAGTGCGTGCGTGTGTGCATTTATTTCCTCCTACTTGTTTGAGTAGGACTCACTTTCATTTCCCCCTACTCGTTTGAGTAGGATTCACAATTTTCTGCTTTCATTTCCGGCTACTCGTTTGAGTAGGACTTGCAATTTACCGCTTTCATTCCTGCTTTATTTTACTGCTTTCATTTTCAGCTTTCATTTTTCTGCTTTCATTTTATCGCTTTCTTTCCGCCAGCCATCCCCATTCCGATGAGTGGTTAATCGCTCTTAGCCCTCAGTATCGAAGAGCATTGGGACAGATAAAATCGCTTTAAATAATTAAAGGTCCTGTTTTTCTAATTAATTAAAATTACTTAAGGTTTGCCCCGGGTTTACGATGTGTAGAACCATATATCGATGTGTGGGCTCTATTTATGTAGTACATACGCTAGCTAGACGAGAGGTCGTGCGTATGGACCGATCACCCCTTGGTAAATGGAGTTCCTCACTAACCCTCGAGAGAGAAGGCGTAGAATTCTACCGGATTAGGTTCCCCACCCAATAGCGGGGTTCTTAGCGTAATGCGAGCATTAAGAGGAATTCTTCGTCAGACGAGAGCCGGATCGAATAGTCTTAATGTTCAGGTGAGCGATAGTCCTAGAGATAGGTGAGCTCATTTTAGTGGAACCTCTACACCCAAGTCTCCATTTTAATTAATTTGAAATATAGGATCTCTTTCTATTAAAAGTATATTTTAGTTCAAATTCTTTTAGATACAATTGCGCTAAGTTATTCATCGGCTCCATCTTTTTAACACTTATTTTCTTTTTTTTATATATAATATCATGACAAGATAATTTTCGATAAAATAATAGTCCCCTCCAGGGAAGAGTAGAAATAATCAACCCGACCCCGAGAACAATACGATCCCGATATTCTTCACCGGAATATCCTGTACTACATGCGATAGGTGCACTTGCCTCCTTTCGTTAAAACTCGATTTCAAATGTTTTATATCCAAATAATAAATCTGTGCACCCCATCTCCCTAAATAAAACCAAATCCGCTCTTTCTTAAATAAACCTCCCGGGGAGCCGCGTGTCCGAAATAATTTTTGGAGTTTTAACACCCATCACTGATTCTTCCATTCAGTAGCTGGTAACTGCTCATCTGTGCAGCAAAAAAGAGTTAGTTGTAGAAGAGGATTAATTCCTTCTACAGTAAGTATGCTGGACTGATATCTGCTCAGTCCAGCAAGGTAGACTCAGAGATTTATCTCTGAGTCAGTTGCTTATTTTCTTAACTATTTTGTATTCTTTTCATGTAAGATTCAGTTTATCTGAATCTGAGTGAAGGGCACCTTGTGCCTGAGGTAGGTGACTAATTAGTGATTGAGGTAGGTGCCCTGTTGGGGTACTGAGGTAGGTATCCTATTGGGGTACTAAGGTAGGATCCAAGTGTGGATCTGAGCTATAGGGCTTTACTGCCTGAGGTAGGAGAGTGTTGCTCTCTGAGGTAGGATCCAAGTGTGGATCTGAGGTAGGACTGTCCTCACATTCTGAGTGTAGGGCTTTGTGCCTGAGGTAGATGACTGGAGAGTCAAAGAGCTGTAAGTGAAAAGTGTGTCACTGAGTTGTAAGATTTGAAGGATGATGAGTTATAGGTACCTGGAATGGTACTGAGTTGTAGGAGTGTTGCCGGACTCTAAGAGTAGGGTTGTGTGCCTGAAGCTATAGGGCTAAAGAGCCTGAGTTGTAGGCCTTAGAAATAAGGATAAGGTATGTGATCAGTGGATCACTGAGCTGTAGGAGTCTTGCAGGGCTCTGAGGTAGGAACCCTTGTGGTTCTGAGTTTGGATTATGTGAAGAATCTATGTTATAGGTTGTGGGCCTAAGGTGTAAGCTCTGAGGAGCATATTGGTGGAGTTTATGCCTAGTGCAACAAATCAATTGGATAGGTGGGAGGGAAAGTGGATGTACCCAATTGGGGAACCACTATAAATCCTTGTGTGTTTGATGTGTGCTTGTTTTCTGATTCATTGTAAGTGCTAAGGACAACCTCTAGATAGATCATCTTAAAAATCAGCAAAATAATTAAGAAAATATCAAACACCTATTCACGCCCCCTCTTGGTGATTAGCTAACCTTAAGTTAAATAACTTTCAAGTGGTATTAGAGTGAGGTTCCTTAAAAATGATTTAACAATCTGAGTATACCTCCAAGGTTAGCTATAAGATAAAGAATGGGGTCTGGTGTAAACTATAAGTAATTGGGAGCCATGAAGTTACCAATCTACAGAAATGAAGGGTTTGGGCTCTAGAAGGAAAGGGTCAGGCTATTCATGGAAGCTGCTGACCCTAGGATCTACATCACAGTTAAAGAGGGACCTTTCATCCCTATGAAGATCTCAGTTCTGGATGCCAACATCCAGACTCCCAAGTCTTATGAAGAAATGAACAAAGAAGAGCTCCTCCTTACCTCCATGGACAAGAGAGCTCAAAATATCATTGGCAGTGCAGTAAATGATTCTACATTCTAGAATCTGGTGCACTCTAAGACCTCCAAGGAGATATGGGACACCCTAGTTGTGTTCATGGAGGATTCAAAAGAGGTGAGGGATGACAGAAAATCCATGCTCAACCAGGAGTATGAGGCCTTCAGACAAGGAAAGTCTGAGGGCATTACTGAAAGTTTTGAAAGATTTTTCAGAACTGTTAATGAACTAGAACATATGAAAGGGTCTTCAGCACCTATGAGCTGAATGGAAAATTTCTCAGGTCCCTCGCAAAGGATTGGGACACAAAGATTTGTGTCGTTAGGGAGATGAGCAAGCTAGCTGACACTCCACCTCCAACCCTATTTGGAAAGCTACTGTCTTATGATATGCAGCTTGCAGCAAGTAAGGAAGAAGAAGAGAAAGCAGTAAGTCACAGAGCAAGGAGAAATCTATGGCTTTCAGAGCCGATGCTTCAACCAGGAGCAAAAGGAAGACCTCTCCAGTCAGGAGAACTGCTAAGGTCAGAATCTGAGAGCTCAAGGTCCAGCTCCTCTGACAGCCATACATCTGATGAGGACCTTGCTGCCTTCTCCAGGCAGTTTCAGAAATTCATGAAGAAGGGGCATTGGAAGAACAGAAGGCCATCCTCCTCCTCACATCACAGAAGGAAATCCTCTAAGGAGGACATGTATGCTCCAAACTCTTATAAACAATCTTCCTCTAATATTATTTGTTTCTGCTGTAGCAAACCTGGGCATGTAGTTGTTGACTACCCAGTGAAGAGGAAAGAAGAAGGAGTGAAGAAGCACAACAAGGGAAAGAAGAAAGAGAAGTCCCTTGTGGACAATAAGGAAAAGACATAGATTAACTCTTTCTCTGGGTCAGACAGTGAAGAAGAAGAAGCCTACATAGGGCTTATGGATGTTGCTGAATAAGAACTTAAAGAATACCTTACTGCTAGAATAGGGATCAGGGCCCCTCTATCTCACTTAGATAGTGACTCAGAGGTGGATGAAGATGAAGAAGAAGATTCTCAATGCCTTGGATTGATGATAATGACAGATGAAGAAAGCAGTCAGGATTTGCCTGGTAGGACTCAGGTAAATGCTAAATCATAATATTTTATCTCAAGTCATGATGCTGGCTCAGACTCTGAATCTCAATCATCAAGAGATTAAGGGGATTCAGACTCTGAGGATGATGTTAACTCTATAATTGCCAAGTATGGAGAACTTCTTGAGGCATTCAAGAAGTGCAAGCTACTTTCCAAGAGACAGGCAAAAGAGCTTCTAAGTCTTAAAAGCAAGTGTGAAGACCAAGAAAAAGCCCTCACTAACATGGCTGCTGAAGTAGCCCGGGTCAAGGAGATCATTGACAGTGAGTCTGTGGTTAGAGTCTCAAATGAGAAACTTATCCAGAAACTTGAAAATGATCTCTTAAATGAGAAATTGCTAGTGACCAAATTTTCTAAGCCAAACACTATGTTGCCCTTAATTGACACCCACCTTACCCAAGCTGGTAAGAAAGGGTTAGGATTTAAGGGACCTGCTAGACCTTCCAATGCAAAAGGAAAAGGAAAAGGGAAGGCACGTGTTGTGCCTCTAGCCTCATTGCCTCATATTCCTTTTCAGAGAGTGTTGTTGCCTTCTAACAGGTATGACCATAAAAGCTGTTATGGTCACTGGGAGAATGGTAGATCCACAGGTATGGACCAATGTGGCCCTAGCCAAGGTGGAAGATATAGCCATGTGATAGATTTTAAGGCTGCCCATGAGGAAATTCAAATGGACCATCCTAGACCCTTTGTTTTTTGGTGCCCCAGCCCCAAAACTCAAAGATAATGCTGCTGCTGTGAATCTAAATCATCCAGCAAAAGTAGTGACTCAAGGCGAGTCTTCTAGCATGGCTGGAATGGAAATCTCAGATGTTATCAGATGCATTCTAGCTGAAAAGAGACATGCAGCTGGTGGTTCTCAGAAATATCCAAAACAACATGATGAAAGACTGTCCTTCAATCAAACAGCTGCTGAAAGAAGACAAAAGTATAGAGCAGCACATCTCCCCACTATTCAGGAAGCAGTACAGCCTAATGCTGGTCCCAAATAGAAAAGGAGATATAATATCTATGAGTGCTGGTGTTATGGCAAAGTGGGCCACTATGTTGTAGATTGCTGGCACAATCCTTCTGTGTCCAGAGGTTGCCAACTTGTCCGGAATTCTAAAGGAAGGCATGGTTATTTTCAGATTAATGTGAACCTAGGACCCAACAAAAATTGGGGTCCTAAGGTAAGGTGATTTGTGTTCATTTCAGGTTATTTCAAGTACCAGTTCCCCTAAATGGTACTTGGACAGTGGATGTTCCAGGCACATGACTGGAACAAAGGAGCTATTAAAGGAGTTCACTCCAGTAAATAATGGACCCAAGGTCATCTTTGGAGGCTCTGACAAGGGGATAACTAGAGGCTATGGTAATATCTCAAATGGCATAGTCACCATCATAAATGTGGCTTATGTGGAAGGGTTGCAACACAACCTCATAAGCATAAGTCAACTATGTGATCTTGGTTATGATATTTCCTTCCACAAGGATAAGTGTCACATCAAGAGGTTAAGTGACCAAAGTGTCATCTTAACAGACACTAGGAGTAGGAATGTCTATTGCTTAAATTTTCTTGCTTAGATAATAGTTCCCCTATATGCCTAGTTGCAAATGACAAAGTCTCATATTGTGTCCAATGGCACAATAGACTGGTTCATTTGAATTATAAGACCATTGGTCAGCTCTTTAGTGATGAGCTTGTTAGGAATGGTCCCAAAAATAAAATGCTCAAAGGAGGGTATCTGTGCTGCTTGCCAAAAGGGTAAGCAGACTAAGACCTCTTTCAAGAGCATTGGGACCAAGGACTTAGTGAGATGCTTGTATCTCCTGTATATGGACTTGTTTGGTCCTATGCCTGTTTATAGTCTAGGTAGGAAGGTCTATGCCCTTGTGGTGGTTGATGACTATTCCAGTTTACTTGGGTGTTCTTCCTTAGAAGAAAGGATGAAACCCTTGAAATCTTCATGAATTTTATCAGGCAAATTTAGAATGAGCTTGCATGCTCTGTGGTCAAAATGAGAAGTGACCATGGAACTGAGTTTCAGTCTGCTGCTATAACTACATTCTGTGAAGAGCAAGGAATTCATCAAGAATTCTCCTCTCCAAGAACACCCCAGCAAAATGGGTTAGCTGAGAGGAAAAACAGGACTCTCATAGAAGCTGGGAGAACATTATTGAGTGACATTTATCTCTCTGAATATTTCTGGGCTGAGGTAGTTAATACTGCATGTCATGTGCTCAATAGGGCTTCTATCACCAAAGGCCACAAGAAGACTACCTATGAGATCTTGAAGGGCAGAAAACCAAACATATCTTATCTCAGGATCTTTGGCTGCAAGTGTTTCATCCTGAATAATGGTAAGTAAAAAGTGACTCAGTTTGCTGCCAAATCCCATGAGGGGATCTTTGTTTGGTACAACAATAATAGTAGGGCATATAGAGTCTATAACTTGACAAATCAAGTTGTAGAAGAATTTGTCCATGTAGTATTTGATGAGTCATGCATGATTGACAGTAAGCTGTCAAGCTCTTTATCTACCTCTGCAGGTATAGAAGTCATGATGGAAAAGCTCTCCATCAAAGATAAAGACCCAGCTATGCAAGAAGAATGTGAAGATAGATGTTGTCCAGAGGAAGCACATGACAATCAAATTGGAAATGAAGACCAACCTGCTAAAGAAAATGATAATCAGCAGGAAGCAGTCAGACTGCCCCATGTAGTCAGATATCTGAGAGATCATCCTCCAAATTTGATAATAGGTTAGGCTAGCCGAGGTGTACAGACCAAAAGTAGAAGTATCAACACAGCTCTCTATTCCAGCTTCCTGTCACAAGAAGAGTCTAAGAAATTTAAAGATACAAATCAAGAACAATTCTGGATTGGTGCAATGCAAGAAGAACTGAACCAGTTCAAAGGTGCAAGGTCTGGAAGCTGGTTCCCAGACCAGATGGACACAATGCCATTGGAGTCAAGTAGATTTTCATAAATAAACTTGATGAAAATGGCATTGTAATAAAGAATAAAGCTATACTGGTGGCCAAAGGTTATATACAGGAATAGGGGATTATTATGACCAGACTTTTCCCCCAGTTGCAAGGTTGGAAGAAATCAGACTGTTCCTTACATTTGCAGCTTTCTAGGGATTCAAAGTATTCCAGATGGATGTCAAGTATGCCTTCCTGAATGGAGACTTGAAAGAAGAGATTTATGTAGAGCAGCCTCCAAATTTTATAAATTCTAACTCTCCTACTGCTGTATATAGACTTAGGAAAGCTCTTTATGGGCTCAAGCAAGCCCCAAGAACATGGTATGAGACATTGTCTACCTTCCTCATTGAGAACAAAATCTCAAGGGGGAAGATAGACAAGAACCTATTCCTAAGGGAATATAAGGGCAAGATCATCCTAGTCTAGATTTATGTCGATGATATAATATTTGGCTTTACTGATGACAACCTCTACAGGAAGTTTGCAAAACTTTTGCAGGGGAAGTTTAAGATGAGTAGTATGGGTGAACTAAAATTTTTCTTGGCACTCCAAGTAAAACAGACTGATGATGGTCTATGCATATCCCGGTCAAAGTTCATCAGGGAGATAATCAAGAAATATGACATGGAGAATGCTTCCACCATAAGAACTCTCATGAGCTCAAGTATGCCTTTAGGCAAAGATGATCCAGGGAAGCCTATTGATCAAACTTTGTATAGAGGTATAGTTGGATCTCTTCTCTACCTCACTACAAGTAGGCCTGACATTATGTATGCAACATGTGTCTGTACAAGGAGGACAAAAAGTGTACTTCAGGACCCTGTCAATCTCTAGGTGGAAGGCTTGTCTCTTGGAGCAGCAAGAAACAAACAAGTGTTGCAATATCAACAACAGAGTCAGAGTATATATCAGCTGGAAGCTATTGTGCTCAGTTGTTGTGGATCCAGCATCAACTTCAGGACTACAATATTCATATAAGTAGAACTCCACTCTTTTGTGATTCTACTAGTTCAATTTCTATAGCTAGAAATCTTGTCTCCCATAGCAGGACTAAGCATATAGAAATTAGGTATCATTTCATTAGAGAACATGCGGAAAGGGAAGACATCTCCCTTGAGTTTGTCTCCACATACAAACAAGTGTCTGATATCTTCACTAAGCCACTAGATGAAGCCAAGTTCAACACCTTCAAATTTGAATTGGGTATGTTGAATCTTATGTAGCTTCAATTCTCTCTTCTACCATATGTTGCACTGTTTATTTTGCAGGTAGTATAAATTCTTCCTCTAGATAATGAAGATGGTGTGCAACTGTTGAGAGGGAGCCAGCCCAACAGCTGAACTAGATTCAGTCATAATGAGAATATCTACTCCAGACAGATAGGTGGAGAAAAACCCCTCAATATACTCCATGTTGCAGAAGTCAAAAAGGGGGAGGATAGATGTCAAGGGTTGAGAAGAACAGATAAGTGGAACAGTAAGGATTGCTTCATGCCAAGGGGGAGTATGTAATTCTCCATAGGCTGGAGAAATATGGTAACATTTCCACACTCTACTAATGTTAAATTTTGTCTATGATGAATATGTTGTGTTGTCAATGACCTGTATAGTTTTGACTTCTTCAAATAGGGGGAGATTGTTGGGTCTATTGATCCCAATATCCCAGATTTGTAAGAAGTCAAACAGGTCAATGACATACACACATAATGTTTTTGATGTGTGTCCTAGTTCATGCATGCAGGTAGTCCATAATTGGTCAGGTGAAGAAAAATGAGTTTGGTGGTAAACTCAAAATTCATCGAGCTCAGCCCACAGATCGTCGAACGTAACTTAAGCCAAAAAAATTGACTAAGGCAAACAGTGATGAGACATTTGAGATAGCTGAGAAGAAGGCATTGAGACTGCTGAGACAGCTGGGAGAGCTAATAAGAAGGCGTTGAAACCGTTGAGACAAAACTAGTTGGATTTCTCTAAGTCTAGAAGTGTTGAGTGAAGCAGGTTCACTCAACGCTTCTAATGAAGAAGGAAGCACTGAGAAAAAACTAGCTAGATTTCTCTAAGTCCATAAGCATTGAGTGAAGAAGGTTCACTCAACGCTTCCAATAAAGAAGGAAGCATTGAGATAGTTAAGAGGAAAACTGCTGAGACAGAAGATAGTCTTAGCTGTGAAGCAAAAACCTCTGAGACCGCTGAGAAGATACCGTTGAGACAGAAACTTGTCTCAGCTGATAAAAATAAAGCATTGAGACAAAGGCCTGTCACAGCTATTAAGAAGAAACCGCTGAGATTGTTGAGACAGAACTGCTGAGACAAATCCAGAGAAAAATCACAAGTCCAGAAATGCTGAGAGCCAAGACAAATGGCATTGAGTGGCTTAACATCACTCAACGCTTCATGGATTTCTGGAATATTTTCTAAGTCCAGATGGTGATGACCATTGCTGACGTCATCAAAGTCAACTTACATGTAGCCGTTGCAGGAAAGCTGCAGTGGCGCTAAAAGCTGCTTTGTCCTTTTCTGAAGAAGGTGGAGCTCACCAAACCTTGGCTGGGCCCACATACAAGTGTGCCGTTGATTCAAATCAAAACATTTAAAAAGGAAAAAGAAAAGGGATTAGGGCAACAAAAAAGCAAACGAACGAAAGAGATTGAATGAAAAAAGGAAATTAGAGGTGGTTAGACATCTTCTTCTCCATCAAACTTGAAAGCTAAAGTCCAGCATAGATATTCGCAAAGGAAAAGGAAGTTAGATGAAGCTCTTAAAGCTCAACAAGATAGTTCTTTTGAGAACAGAGAAGCTGATTCTTCCAATCGGCAAGCTGGTAGCTGCTCATCTGTGCAGCAGAAAAGAGTTAGCTGTAGAAGAGGACTAATTCCTTCTACTGCAAGTGTGTTGGACTGATATCTGCTCAGTCCAGCAAGGTAGATTCAGATATTTATCTCTGAGTCAGTTGTTTATTTTTCTTAACTATTATGTATTCTTTTCTTGTAGGATTTAGTTTATCTGAATCTGAGTGAAGGACACCTTGTGCCTGAGGTAGGTTACTAGTTAGTCACTGAGGTAGGTGCCCTGTTGGGGTACTGAGGTAGGATCCAGGTGTGGATCTGCGCTGTAGGGCTTTACTACCTGAGGTAGGAGAGTGTTGCTCTCTGAGGTAGGATCTAAGTATGGATCTGAGGTAGGGCTGTCTTCCCAGCCTGAGTGTAGGGCCTTATGCCTGAGGTAAGTGACTGGAGAGTCTCTGAGTTGTAGGTAACAAGTGTATCACTGAGTTGTAAGCCTTGGAGGAGGCTGAGCTGTAGGTAGCTGGAAGGGTACTGAGTTGTATGAGTGTTGCAACACTCTGAGAGTAGGGTTGTATGCCTGAAGCTGTAAGGCTGAAGAGTCTGAGTTGTAGGCATTAGAAATAAGGCTGAGGTAGGTGATTAGTGGATCACTAAGCTGTAGGAGTCCTGCAGGGCTCTGAGGTAGGAACCCTTATGGTTCTGAGTTTGGATTCTGTGAAGAATCTATGTTATAGGATGAAGGCCTGTGTTGTAAGCTCTAAGGAGCATAGTGGTGGAGTTTGTGCCTAGTGCAACAAATCAGTTGGATAGGTGGGAGGGAAAGTGGATGTATCCAATTGGGGAAGCACTATAAATCCTTGTGTGTTTGTTGTGTACTTGTTTTCCGATTCATTGCAGGTGCTATGGGCAAGCTTTAGATATATTATCTTAAAAATCAGCAAAAGAATTAAGAAAATCTCAAACACCTATTCACACCCCCCTCTAGGTGATTAGCTAACCTTAAGTTAAATAACTTTCAAGGATGAGTCCATTCCAATGCGCGTAATAATCAGGAACTAATTACTAACTACTTGAAATTGAATAAAAAGCTACGTAGAAGGAGGAGGAGAAGGAGACATTGCATAAATGAAAATTTCATTAAAATTCCATAAAAGAGAAAGTTACAAGAAAAAAAACTTACATTGTATAAAAGAGAACTCTAAACTACATTGCATGAATTGAAAATACAAGAAATTAAACTATGCTAATAACTTAATTAAAAAATTAAATATAAAAGAAAATGCAAAAAGAAAAACTATACAAGGAATGCCCAAGGGGGCTGACCCAGGAGGAGGAAATGCTGAGCTCGGGATCCTCTATTTATAGGAGAAGAAATCGAGAAGTACATGCCCCCTATTATGCCCGTGACTAGGGCGTCTAATAATAAATGACGCGTCAGATAAAGATTGTCGGGAAAGTTGGGGGGAAGGCATCGGGCTCGGGACTTGGAGAACACTCCCCTGGGTCACGCTCATGACCTAGGGGTGTGACATGTATGGAAGATGAAGTGTCAGCTAGATTTGCACTGAGCTTTGTAAGAATGGAACTTGGCGGCACACTCCCTAGGGTCACTCTCGTGACCATGGGGTCAAGTCTGTGATACCTGGGCGACATACTTTTTCTCAAGATTGATCTCAAGAGCTTGTCTATATAAGGATTGGGTTATACGCCCTAGGGTCATGCCCGTGACCAGGGTGTCATGCTTGTGACATGGGGAGTGTACTTGGAAATTTATGCCAAATTGCTCCAAAACCTGCAAAACTGAAATAAAACATTTTAGAACAAGATTTATAAAAAGAAACTATTTTATAACTAAAATAAACAAAAAACTAATCTAATATTAAATTAATATTAATAATATATTAAAATTACATTAAAACTACTTATAAAATATCACCATACTTAAGTTTTTTCTATTCTAGAGCAAAAATAAGAGAAATATTTATAAGACATTCAAAAAAATTTAAATTAAACTAAAAATTTATTAAATCAAAAGGAAGTTAAAAATAAAATTTAAAGATTAGTGAATTAAGTATTAAATTATAAAAATAGAATGATAAGAGAAAAATAGTTAACCAAGAATTCTCAGATTTACTTAACTAGGCATCAAAATTGTGTAAATTGCAAATACAAGTTATATTAGAATTATAGAAAAAACTTTGACTTGAAGAAACTCAAGGAAAAATACAAACTACTATATATGGTCTCTAAATATTGAAATTTTAAATCTAGAAACAATGAAATTGGCTAAAGGGTTTGGGAAAACATGAAGAGAGCATTATAATAGGAGGTGATGAATTTTGTCCTATCACCTCACTCTTTTTTTCATTTATATTTATATATGTTTACCAGTAAAATGATGAATTTCATCCTCTCATTTTTCATGGCATATCAATAAATATTTCCTCTTTATAACAAAACAAAATGATTAGGAATAATGAATTTTATCCTCTTAACCATCTTTTTTTCTTTTTTCTTCTCTTTTCTTTTACTTGCATATCTTTATAAAAGAATAATGAATTTTATCCTCCTATTCCCATGACATATTATCTAATAATAAATATTGAAAGTATCTAGCGTCTACCTAAATCACCTAGAGGGGGGGGTGAATATGTGATATTTGTGTCTTTTTGCGGAATAAAAATCGCTTAAAAATCAAGCACACAAACACAAAGATTTATAGTGGTTCCCCGAGTTGGGTACGTCCACTTTCCCGCCTCGCCTATCTACCACGAAGGGCTAGATTCAGCTACTTCACCTTTCTCAGATTACAACGAATCTTACACCTCGGAGCCACAACTCCTATAACTCAGATACGACGCACCTACTACTCGGAGAATAACCTCTCCTTCCACTCGATCCACAAACCGGATATACCACTCGATCCACACACGGATCTACTCACTCGATCCACAAACGGATCAACAAACTCAGAGAAAAATTCTCCTACAAGAGGAATTAAATGTTTCAACAATATTACACTAGATCTGAAAACTTCAATCCGACGTTCTTCGAAAATAATGGATCTTGAACTTAGAGAACTCAGAAACTTGAAATCTTTAGGATCTTGAAACTTGAATCTTCACTCGTCTAGATCTGGAGGAATAGGAGTCTTTGGAAGGAAATAATCCAGAAGTATAGACTGAGGAAGATCGGATCTTGTAGTGCTTGCGGTTGTCGGCCGATCGGAAATTCGCGTATCGTACGGAGGCTGACGATTACTGATTTGGAAACTATTCTCATTTTGAATCTGAGAGAAAATGAGCACTATAACAAGATTAGAAATTAAGAAGAATATCACTAGGTATTTATAGTGAAAATAAGCACTATAATAATATTTGGAAACTATTCGCGTATCGTACTGTGCAAGCCGACCGAACCCGCGACTGGTTTTTGAAAATTATCAGAAAAATGACCTAAGTCAAATTCGGCAAGTACCGTTGAGTATCATAATGATACTTGTTGAATACATCTTGATATATGACGAAAAGGAGTTAGCCAAATCATCCCAGGCCGGCTGGTCACTCAACGCCATGGAGAAGGGTCATACTCGACAAATTTGTCGAGTATCAGTAGGTATACTTGATGAATTCATCGAGTATCGGCTGAAAGACTCAACACACTCAATGCTGTCATACTCAACGCCTTGAGCTCACTCAACGCCATAGGCTGCATTCATCGAATATCGCCGAGCTAACTCAACGCACTCAACACCGTAATATTCGATGACTTGAGTTCACTCAACGTCATAGGCTGCATTCGTCGAATATCATTGAGTTAACTCAATGCACTCAACGCTTTGAAATTCGACAAATTATACTTGGAAAAATCTAGAGAAGATTCTAAAATAGGACACAGTCGGTTTTCTACCCTTCAATAGCTCATAGGGGGCATACGATAGCTTTTGTTGATAAGTGTTCGGTTTTGCATGTGATAAGCTGTGTTGACTGCTTCAGCCCAGAAGTACTCTAGAAGTGAAGCGTCATTCAACATAGTTGTACATGCTTCAATTAGGGTTCTATTCCTTCTCTCAACAACTCCATTTTGTTGTGGAGTGCGCGGGGAGGAAAACTCATGAAAGATACCTTGACTTGCACAAAATTCTATCATGAAACAAGACTAAAATTCTATTTCATGGTCACTTTTGATTTTGAACACCGAGCAGTTCAATTCGCTCTGAATTTGTCGGAAAAAATTAGTGAAAGAGTCAATGGTGTCTGACTTGTGTTTCAGAAAGAACACCCAAGTAAAACGTGAGTAGTCATCAACAATTACTAATGTATAGACCTTACCTCCTAAGTTGTGAATAGGCATAGGACTGAATAAGTCCATATGCAGTAAGTATAAACTTCTTGAAGAACCCCTCTAAGCAATGCCTTTGAAAGTAGCCCTTGTCTGCTTTCCCATTTGACACGAGTGACATGAACTCTCTTTATGACCCTTAATGCTGGGGGCATCACGCACTAAGTTGTGAGAAAATAGCATATTTTTTGTTTTGAAATTGATATGTGATAATCTCTTGTGTCATTGGTCATATAGAGACGCACTACTTTTAGCCATAAAACACACTGGGTAGAATTGTCTATGAAAAGAAAATTTAAATAAAAAATATTTCTGCTCCGAGTGCCTCTTAAGACCGTCTCTAAGTTTGCAGACGACTTTATCAAACACTTATCCTTACAGAACTCAATGATGTAGCCTTTGTCACATAGCTGACTTATACTTATATGATTATGGTGTAATCCTTCAACATAAGCTACGTCTGTGAAAGATACTGTGCTATTGGAAATCATACCATAGCCTTTTGTAGTTCCCCGGTCTGACCCTCCAAAGTTGACTTTTGGTCCATCTTTGATTGGGGTGAAATCAAGCAATATGCTTCTTGTCCCGGTCATGTCCCGAGACCATTCACTGTCCAAATACCAGATAGGATATTTGTTGGTCTTTGGACATTCCTGCAAAAGCAATTCACTTTACCTTAGGAACCCAAACGTATTTGGGTCCTTGGTTCCTGGTCAACTTAACACCACTAGGAACATTAACCTTGTGAGTGGTCGGTCTCACATTGCTAACTCGTGGGGTTACATAATTAGTAGGGTTATACCAACAATCAGTGCCAAAATGACCAATTTTGCCGCAGCACCAACAGTCAAACCTATTGTACCTTCTCTTCTATTCATGCTTTACCTTTTGAACATGAGCTCTAGCAGGGGCAACATACTTAGAGGTGGAAGCCTCCTAATTGTAGCATATACATGGCTTCTCCATCTCCTTTGTCTTAGGTACAACATTTTTGGCTTTAGGTGCCTTCTTAATGTTGTATCCATGGACATATGGACCATAACTCTTCATCTGAATTTCTTCAAATGGTGCTTTGAAAATACTGGCACCATAGTCACGGGGACGGGTCCATCCCTGGTATCTATTCTTGGGCTCTACATAAGTAGGCCTAACATGATGACCATAGGATGACTCCAGGTCAAACTTGTTCGTCAGGAAGATTACCTTCCTAAACGAGGGTTGACCCATAGGTGCCTTCCCCTATTCTTTCACATTAGCTTTCTTGGCAGCCTTACCCTTTCTAGCTACGTGGCCAAGACCACTACCCTTCTTTGGAGCTAAGAACTCATCAATGAGAGGGAGAACAATCTTCGGCTTAGAGAAACTCTCGATGAGTTTTCTCTCCACTGAGAGAGTTTCATCCAGCACATCAATATATTTCTCTTTTTGCATTAATATTTTAGCTAAGCTTTTCAGTTCCTCTTGCAAGGAGTGGATTTTACTTCTAAGAGGAGTCGATTCTGCAATTTCCTCCCCCAGGCTTGATTCTACTGCCTTGAGAGAAGAAATTTCTTTTGCTTGTTGTTTGACTACCTTTCAGCATTTGTCAAAAGCCTTCAAAAGGTTCTCATGTTGAACCATTAATTCAGACTCGCCCCCTTCTGACAAATAGCCTTCCTGGCCATTAGTGGATGTTTCAGACTCAGAGAGAATTATGTGCAAATTTACCTTCCCGTGGTACTCGGAGTCGCCCACTTCTTCGTCTGATTGTGCCATAAGCCTGAAGTAGGCTTCCTCATTTTCTGAGCTCGACTCACTCGAGTCACTATCACTAAGAGTCTTCAACTTCTTGGCGACGAAGCTCTTTTCTTCTTTTCTCTTTCCCTTGAAGGATCTCTTTTCTTCCTTCTTGGAACCAGCCTTCTTCTTATAGGGACACTCCGCAATCACATGTCCTAACTTATTACAACAGTAGCAAACAATGTCAGAGGAAAAATGATTATTCGGTTTTGATTTATACATGTCCTCCTTATTGTAACTTTTCGTTGAGCGATCTACATCTCGATGAGATTTTCGGTAGTCAGAGGAGGACGATTGATTCTTCAACAGTCTCCTCTTGCTGAGCAGTTTCTTGAACTGCTTGGAGATAAGAGAAAATTCTCCATCTGATAGCTCAAATCCAGACGTGATTGGCTCAGAGTCTTCTAGAGTATCAGGTGCTCGTGTCCTCTAATACCAATTGAAAGTATCTAGTGTCTACCTAAATCACCTAGTGGGGGTGAATATGTAATGTTTGTGTCTTTATGCGGAATAAAAATTTCTTAAAAACAACCAAACACACAAACACAGAGATTTATAGTGGTTCCTCGAGTTGGGTACGTCCACTTTCTCGAACCTTCAGCCTTTAGATCCACTTACTTTTCTTTGCTAGAAGTTCTGTTGCTTTGCTCCTCCTTCTTCCTTGTGTTCAGAGTTCGTAGGAGAGAAATTTGCCAAACAGATACTAGGGGTCGATTTTCGGCAACTTCCCAAATTTCCTAATGGCAACAACCTTGGTATCCCAGTCCTTAGTCAGGGATCTTAGAAATTTGTTGTTGAGCTCTCCATTAGTGAATGTGCGACCATAGTTCCTAAGGTCATTGACAATCTTGAAAAACTTTTCGAAGCTATCAACAATAGTGTCACTTGATCCTTGCTTAAATGCTTCGTACTCTTGATTCAGTAAAGATCTTCGATCGTCTAGAACTTCCTCGGTCCCTTCCATCAGAACTACTAAGTAATCCCACATTTACTTGGTAGACTTGCAGTGGAATAAGTTTTGGAGAATAGAGTCATCCACTGCGCATGCAATGATGTTCTTTGATTTCTTATCCAAGGAGACCAAAGCAATTTCATCCTTCGTTAAATCCATCATTTTCTTAGGGATCATAATCGCCGGATTCAGAGCTGATGGTTGTTTAGGAACATGATGTCCTTCTTCCACAATCTAGAATATACTAGGATCTACAGCTTCCATGAAGAACCTTACTCTTTCTTTACACATGGGAAAGTTTTCCTTCATACACACTGGTAGTTTCATAGAGGACATGTCTTTACTTCTATCCATGGTGAATATACGGAATCTCTAAATGGTAGATCATGGATATTGTTCAAGGTGTTAACCTTATTGTAACACCCCAAATTTCATAAGGCGGGAGATGCTTCTCTGGGGGTTATTGCTCGACGGTAGCAAGTTATCGCGTGACAGTAGCTCCAGGGTTTGCATCGAGAGCGTTGAGTTCTCGAGAAAGCGTTGAGTTATCACGAAAGTGTTGAGTTCTCGAGAAAGATGTTACAGTATGGCGAAAACTTGTTACCGTACGGCGGTAGTTGGGAATTATTCTGACAGAGTTCTCGGGAAGCTATCGCCCGGTAAGAGTGGTACCGCTGGAGATAGTGAGGACAATTTAATTGATGGAGGTCTTGGGATTCTACCACGCGACTGTAGGAGTTAGCGCGCAGCGATATAGTAGGTGTCGAGTCGTAATCGACGTCAGCTACCGTGCGGCGTTAGCACCCTATCGCGCGTCAATGGCGAATCCGTAACGGCGTGGCCACGTGGCGGCCTGTGATTGGAAGGTTTAGGCGGTTGCACTCAAAACGAGGCGCTGAATTAAGGTACCGCGTTGCGGTTGCTAGTTACCGGGTGGCGGTAGTTTTATATAAAAGATTGGTTCAGCCATTTTCACTTCATTCTTTGGAGTTAAGGACTTGGCCTTGATTTCTTGGAGGAGAAGCAGCAGTGCCGGAAGAGTGATCTCACCTCTATTGGAGTTCGGAAGCTCCGATTCGCAAGATGAGTCTGAATTACTGGAGGAAAGATCATTGTGGTCGCGTTCGTCCATCTAAATCTTTGGCATGGCACCAAAGAGGGTGCAAAGGGTAATGATTCTCAATTTGGACATTTGAAGTCCTCTTTATTTTGCATAGGAAACCCTCTCCCGCAAGTGTGCGGTGAGTGTGAGGTCTTCCTTCGGGTAGATTCAATGTATCCCCGTAGTTTTGCATTTAAAGTTCGAAATCGAAGTACGAACATAGGCATGGTGTGTGAAGCCCATCTAGACGGGTTGGTTTTGATTGGTGATGATTTTCATTATGCTTGTTAATGGTCGAAGAAGACTCTTTGATGTTTGTTTTTCGGGTTTTCTACGTGGTAAATTACAACAGAGAGCCTTGGAAACTAACTCCAAGGGGCATCCGAAAAACTAGGCAGAAACCCATTTCTGTCAGGTACCACACGGCAGTAGTGCTACCACCGATTGTAGCTCCTTGAGAGATTTGTTTGAGCCCCGTGTCGTGGAGACCTGGGGCCAGTGTTTGAGGCCTATATCATTGAGACACCTGGGGCCAATATTTGAGGCCCGTATTATGGAGACTTGTGGCCTGTGAATTGGTGTTGATAGCTTTGAGAGCCCAGCTTGGTGGTCTGTGAGCCATCTGTATATCATAACAGGGTTATGTAATGATTGGAAAAATGGGAAGGGGGAGGCCGACTCGCATCATGGCTTGTTGTGCTCGGCGATGTGAGCAAAGGGAAAGGGTTGAACCTACCCAGTGGCTATGCCGAGAATCCGTGGGTAGTGTTACCTGACGCAGCCATAGTTACGGATCTTAGGCCTTGCGCAGGCCATAAAGACTACCAAAATGCTCATGGTTGTTATCGTCTTATGAACGGTGGTGAGTCCCTGGTTTTTTGTTCGGACACCGAGAATATGCCCTGAGAGCACGGGGTGTGTGGTTGTTCGTGCCTACACCTATGGTGAAGTGTACTTAAGCTGCACTTTCATTGCTATGTTTTGTTTTGCTAATATAATGCAGGGAAGGAGCACCGCCGCCCTGAGTAAGGGATGGGGTCGTTATTATTTGGTCAACTTTAGCTGTCTGTTGCCTTGTTTTGCTACTGTTCGGTGGATTGTTCTTATGCAAGAATAGGTGAGCCAAGTGGCAATTAGCGGGTTGAAGCCCATGATGCAGTGCTGGCCCTTGAAGGCCAAAACGAAGTGTTTTATTTCCCTATTTTCATGTATGACAGACATGCATGCCGAAGTATGTAAAACACTTCTTGTTTAAGAAAACAATTGTAAGGCTAAGGACAAGATTCCTTGTGTATTGGTTCTTTCATTCCTGCTTTGGACTTTAGTGGACATTCATGTTCTGTGAAGGGTTCTTCCAACTGATTTAAAAGCTTCCGCTAGAATTCTCTCTGTTAGGATTCGATATTGTGTAATAGTTATTTGGTGTTACAATTATATCGAACAAAACGCCCCTCTGATACCAATAAAAAGTATCTAGTGTCTACCTAAATCACCTAGAGGGGGGTGAATAGGTGATGTTTGTGCCTTTTTGTGGAATACAAATCACTTAATAATCAAGCACACAAACACAGAGATTTATAGTGGTTCCCGGAGTTGGGTACATCCACTTTCCCTCCTCACCTATTTACTACAAATAGCTAGATTCAGCTACTTCACCTTTCTTAGATTACAACGAATCTTACACCTCGGAGCCGCAACTCATACAACTCAGAGACGACGCTCCTACTACTCGGATAAAAACCTCTCCCACCACTCAATCCACAAACCGGATCTACCACTTGATCTACAGATGGATCTACTCACTCGATCCACAGACGGATCTACAAAATCGGAAAAAAATTCATTGTTTCAACAATATTACACTATATCTGAAAACTTCAGTCCGACATTCTTCGAAAATAATGGATCTTGAACTTGGAGAACTTGGAACTTGAAATATTTAAGATCTTGAAACTTGAATCTTCACTCGTCTAGATCTGGAGGAATAGGAGTCTTTGGATGGTAGCAATCTAGATGTATAGACCGATGAAGATCGGGTCTTGTAGTACTTGCAGTTATCAGCCGATCGGAAATTTGTGTATCGTACGGAGGCCGATGATTGCTGATTTGGAAACTATTCTCGTTTTGAATCGGAGAGCAAATTAGCATAATAACAATATTAGCAATTAAGAAGAATATCCCTAAGCATTTATATAAACATTTCATCTAACGATATAAAGAATATTTCCAAAAACAAAACCTAAAAAAACACTATGCTTGGCCGGCCAAACCCGAGAGTAGTTTTTGAAAATGATCGGAAAAATGACCTAAGTCAAATTTGTCGAGTATCGTCGAGTATCATAATGATACTCGTCAAATACATCTTGATATATGATGAAAAGGACTTAGCCAAATCATCACAAGTCGACTGGTCACTCAATGCCATGGCGAAGAGTCATACTCGATGAATTCATCGAGTATCAGCAGGTATACTCGATGAATTCGTCGAGTATAGACTGAAAGACTCAATGCACTCAACGTCATCACACTCAACACCTTGAGCTCACTCAATGTCATAGGCTACATTCGTCGAATATAGCCGAGTTAACTCAACATACTCAAAGCCGTAATATTTGACGAATTGAGTTCACTCAATGTCATAGGCTGCATTCGTCAAATATCGTCGAGTTAACTCAACGCACTCAACACTTTGATATTCGATGAATTATACTTGTAAAAATCTAGAGAAGTAGCATTGACTGGACTCAACGAATTCGATGTATATCACTTAACATATTCGACGAATTCGACGAGCATCGTTAGATACATTCGACGAATTCGATGAGTATGCATGACGATACTCGGCGAATTTTACTTAACAGATTTTTCAATTCTTCAGCGAATTTTCCCTAAGTAAAAGCGATGGATTCGATGGTTATGGGTAGGCAGGCATGACAAATTCGACGAGTATCAAGTAGATACTCGATGAATTCGACGAGTATTCCAAACCATACTCGACGAATTTTACTTAGGAGAAATTTCTCATTCTGAATTTAAGCCTTGACCATCCTTGAGCCTTCTCCTGTACTTGGGATAGAAGTACACCTCAATAGAGAGATTACATGTGAGTCAATACTTTGGCCTACATAATGAGGAATTACATTTTGTAGTCCTGTGTTTACTGACTCACTATACCCTGATATTGGTGTGTACTTAGCAATGAAGACTTGCAAGTTCATACCTCAAAAGACAACATCAAATACAGTCATAATTCATCTTAGCTTAACTGGGCACTTCTTCAAATTCGGGTTATTGTGGATACAATACCCAAAAAATATATAAAAGATTTAGTGGCTAATGGCAAAAGGTTAAACAATATTCTAGATTAAAATAAAATATTTCAAGAGCAACTATAATAAATTGAAAATTTCCTAAGAATCAAAAAGTAAGAAGTAGAAATAATCTTAATCTAAAAATGTTTAGCAAAAACTATAGAATTGATGCTAATAAAAATCGATGAGAAAAAGTGCTAATTAAATTACTCTAATCAAATTAAAATCATAAAGTGTTCCTTAAGACTAAATCACCTAAAAATAGATTTAACTAATTATGATAAACTAAAAGATTAGCAAAAATAAGAATGCTTATAAATAAACTGAAAAACAAAATTTGAAATAACAAAAAGCTAAGTAGGGGCTTATTATATTTTTGGAGTTTTCTAAATTTCTTTTGGGAATTTTGGGGGTTATAAGCTTTTTTTATTTTTCTTTCTTTATAAAATCTTGGAAATAAAAAACAAAGTAAAAATCTTATTTTTTTTGAAATTAATGTTTTTTTGTGATTTTGAATTTTCCTAAGTGCTAAAAGAAAATAAAAATAAAAGCAAATCAAATTTTTTTATAAAAAGTTTTGAGATTTTATAATTTTTTGTAATTTTCTAAGTTTTATAATTTTTTTTAATTTTAATTTTTTTAACGGAATGGGAAAATACTCTCATACTTAAAACTCAACATTGTCCCCAATGTTGACTCCTAAGTACGAGTAATAATATAAATGTAAAATTGCAGTGCGAAAAAAGTAAAATGAGCAAAAATGAAAAATTAAGAAGGGGGAAGAGCACGTCCCTGATTTTTGGGACAAGGGAGGCAGCACCTGCAAAACATGTTAGAATAAACAATAAAATAAAATACAAAATAAAAAATATCAAGATTTTTAAATGTTTTATTTCTTTTCGATTTTCAAATTTTTTTTATTTTGAAATTTTAAATTTACAAAAATAAAGAAAGTTACATTTTTTTTGCTTTAATTAGTCTTGGACTTCCCAAGGTCTACCCGGTGAAGGTCTCGCAAGGTGCTAGGAGATACGATGGGATAACACCCCAAAATTCACTTTCGAAGAAGTTAATTATAACAAAAAAACATTCTAGGGAGAAGAAAGAGATAAGATAAAAGTAATAGCGCTTCCACTTTTCAAAATATTGACAAATATTCCCTGAGAATGGCGCCAAAAACTTGATAAGAAAAATTAGGGTTAGATATTTTTCTCGAAACACTATCTATGATGAAGGCAAGCATACCTATCATGTATAACATAAGATATGAAAGGCATATCAAGGTCGTATAGAAACACGGGTCTGTCGAGTACTACTTCGAGAAAACTAACTATTATTTTATCAAGATAAAAAACCGAATTGAGATTTTATTAAAACTAAATACAATAATAAAAGAAAACTAAGACTTGAAAATTCATATATAGACATATGAAATCGCGTCTTAAAATAAAAGCAAAGAAATAGAAATAAACTTGATTAAATGTGCATTGAAATGAAAGTTAAAGATAATTTATAAACCTCCAATCCGAGCCTTAACGATGGAGATTCCCGAATTATGAATATACCACTCTCAATGACTATGCCCACCTAAGCTTAGTAATATTATCCGAATTCTCATTCTATAATTAATAACCTTAAACTCACTTTAATGAGGTGAATCTTGTAATAATATTTGACTCCTACCTAGGAGATTTATGTCATCTTCTCTTGAGGGGTGTGTGAAACTCTTTTTATTTCCACGTTATCAATTCATATACATGAGCCTCTCAGCTAATTAACTAGAGTATAAAAACAACATTCAAAATTCATAACCGACATATGAACTCGAATCGTTATAAATTGCGAATAAATCTAAGGTAGGAAAAGAAAGAAAATAAATGAGAAGGATGAGTCCATTCTAATGCTTGTAATAATCAAGAACTAATTACTAACTACTTGAAATTAAATAAAAAGGTTACGTAGAAGAAGGAGGAGGAGACATTGTATAAATGAAAATTTCATCAAAATTGCATAAAAGACAAAGTTATAAGAAATAAAAAAACAAACCTACATTGAATAAAGAGAACTCTAAACTACATTACATGAATTGAAAATACAAGAAATTAAACTAAGCTAATTACTTAATTAAAAAAAACTAAATATAAAAAGAATATGCTAAAAACCTATACAAGGAGTGCCTAAGGGGGCTGACTCGGGAGGAGAAAATGCTAAGCTCGGGATCCTCTATTTATAGAAGAAGAAATAGAGAATTACACACCCCCTGTCTTGCTCGTGACTAGGGGCGTGTAATAATAAATGATGTGGCAAACAAAGATAGCGGGAAATTAAATTTGGCAAAAAGGCATCAAGCTCAGGACTTGGAGAACACTCACCAAGGTCATGCCCGTAACCTGGGGGCGTGGCATGTATGGAAGACAATAGTGTCGGCTGAATATGCGTTGTGCTTTGTCAGATTGGAACTTGGTGGGACACGCCCGAGGGTAACACTCATATACATGGGGTCACACCCATGATACTTAGGCGTGACATACTTTCTCTTAGGTTTTGAGCTCAGGAGCTTGGCTTCATTGGGATCGGGTTACACGCCCCAGGGTCACGCCCGTGATATGGGGGTGTGTACTTGAATTTTTTGCCAAATTGCTCCAAAACCTGTAAAACAAAAATAAAACATTTATAGATTAAGATTTATAAAAATAACTATTTTATAACTAAAATAAACAAAAAATAAATCAAAGCCATATTAAATTAATAGTAATTAATATATTAAAAATCACATTAAAACTACTTATCAGCACGAGACTAAAGTGATTCTGAAGATAAAATTAATCATTCCCTTGACATCTTTAGAAATATTACTACAATGGTGAAAAATGCAATTCTTAATAGTGAATAAAAAGTAAGAAATTTTATAAACTTTATAATTCATAAAAGACTTGTCATTCCAAATTCATCAAAATCTATATTATCTTAGAAAAAAAATAAGGCATAATAAGAGAATAATACATACAAAGAAAACTGCTAAATAATTTAAATATATATAATTTGATAAACAATATTCTAGATGAACTAGTTAATTTCTTGAAAGAAAAAGAAAAATAGGGAAAAGTTAGATAATGCCTAAAAATATATGATATTTAATATATTTTTATATTTTGATGATTTTCATTTATTATTTATGATGTTTGTTTATTCTTATTTTTTGCATGATAAAAATTTTGATTTATTAGTAAGACTTCCTAAGGAATACCCAATGATAGGCTCTCACAGGTACTAAATAGCTTATGGGATGATAGCCCAACATGATACTTTTGCAAGAGTTTATGATATGAAAACTAAATTTTTCTTTATTTTTTTAGAAAGCAAAAATAAATGAATAAAATGAGGATTCCAAAAATACATATACTTAAAAATAAACATTGCTGTCAATGTTTGCAAATTATGAAAGAGAAAATAAAATCATGTAAGAACTAGTTTGGCAAAATGAAAGCAAATGACGTAAAGGGAATTTGCAAATAGTAAAAACTACAAAACATCAAAATGAAAAACTAAGGTAATCAAGGGGTGCCTGTAGAGAGCGCTTTGTTTAATATTAGTGAGCTTGTCTAAAACAATTACCTCAATGGATATTTATATTGAGAGTTCATAAGGAATTAATTCGCACTGAGGTGAAAATGTTGATTTCCATTACTTAGTAACTCCTACACTATGTAGTTGATTCTTAACATGACCAATGACTTTAAATTTTAAATATCAATTACCTATACATACCTTAGGTAATTTAAATTCATGGAGATGAGCATCAGATGGATATTCAAATACTTTGTGCTATAATAGCTCATCAACTAAGATAAAATCATTAGTATAAATAGAATAAAAAAAATAAATGAGTCAAGAATATTTTTCACAATGACGTGTCGCTTTTTTAAAAAAGATGAAGGTCTGCTCTATTAAATTCAAAATAAAAATTATTATTCGAATTACCATCTGACATACTAGTTTTATTGAATTCATGGTTTAAACTAATTGAATGATCTTCAATTTCAAGAGAAAATTCTGGTTAAGAAAAAATTCATGAGAAATAGGAGTGATATCGGGAATAGTAGGTTCAAAATAATTATTTTCATATACTACTTTATTCGGTGAACCAATTACAATTTGTAATTCTTGGTACAAAATAATTTCCTAAACTTCTTCATCAAAATAACTATGGGAGCGCATGATGATTCATGCGCCTCAATAGATAATTGATCAATCAAAGACTGAAGAAGAAGACTAGAATTTTTAATGCTCTCATCTACACTTTGGGAGTAACTATCTAATTGATTAACATGATAATGTGCGAGTTCTCCCAAATTCATGTGGATCTTAGTAGATCTAATGTGGAGAAATGGGGATCAATGAGAAAAATAATTTTCTTCTTGAGAATATGAATTATTTGGGTTATTTTGCAACCAGTAATACTTAAAAGTTGAACAAGAAGTAAATAGTTCAAAGTGATGATCCATAAATGAATTTGGTTTGCAATCTGGTTTGCAAGAGCGATATCCTTAGCTTGCAAATTTGATAACATATTAATAAATACAAACAAAACAACGGTTATTTTAATGAGTGAAATTATAAAATTGGAAAATGAAAATAATAAAAGAAAAATAGAATTGGGTTTAGAAATAAAAAAAATAAAAATTTAAGAAATATAAAATGAAAAATTTAATAGTGCATTGCTTTCAAAACATCAACAAATACTCCACAACAATTGTGCCAAAAGCATGATATGCTATAAGTGTATATATATTTATAATCTGATAAGGCAAGTATATATATATTCTAATAGTATATGATATTTATAGATTAAATATCAAGTGTCATATTTTCTAGATTTGTTGTACTCAAAAAATTACTATTATTTTATCAATAAAATGTGGTTTAATAATTTTATAATAATAATAAAAAGATAAGCTAAATAATAAGAGATAAATAGTACTTAATCTCGAATACTGATAAAAGAATTCATAAAACTCAATTTAAATCATAAACATCGTAGTAGGTAATCTTGATCATGGAGGTTCCTAAATTATGATAACACGTCGTTAGAGGAATACTACCACCTAACCTTAAGCTGATCAGCCAAAATCTCTTTCTATAATTGATACCCCCAAAGAATTGCATTATGAGGTGAGACCAACAATTGGATTTCACTCTAATTTGAAAGACATGTGTTACTCTCTCAAATTATTCATGTAACACTTTTGCCAATGAGTGATCTACTCGCACTCATGGATCCATCGACTAAGTATAATATAGAAATATGAAATCAACAAAATATAATTCAACTACAAATATTAAATTCCTACTTAAGATCTTATGAAAACAAAAGGAGATATTATTAATTCAATTCATCATTCATCATTCATCATGATGAAGCACTATAGAAAATTAGCTACTCATCATGATGAATGATTGATATAAGAAAATGAAAAGAGATGAGATCAAGGAAAACTTACAAATTATCAAACCTATTTTTACATGAAGAGCCTTCTCTCTTTTCTATTGAAATAAACTTAAGCAATAATACAATAAAGAAAACTAGCTAAGAACTGGAAAATAAGATGGATACAATATGCTAAAATGCTTCTAAATTTATATGTGGAAATTTTTGGAGTATATGCTTAGTGTATATAGAGTGTACCAGTTAGGTAAAACCCTTTTGATTTAACTTAGCAAATTATATTATAAGTGTTTTACAACCTAGGATTATTACACATGTTGTATAGTGAGAATAATATGGTCATAGATGTCCTAGGAAGTCAGTTGTGTCAAGGGCATGAGATAGGGACACTGAAATAGAGAAGAAATTTAAGACAAGTCAATATGCGTCGACAAAAGTTGACACAATGACGACTAGAAGTCGACGTCACTTCGAGTAGAAGTCAAAGCAGCAACCTCAAAAGTTAAGTCAACACTAATTTGAGACAGAAGACAATACATGCGTCAATGTGATATCGCCAAAACATCGAGTATATAGTTAAATGAATAAAACTTTATTCTAAAGGTAGATCTTGATATAAGTTCAATTGGAAGTTGACGTAGAGTCGAGTAAAGCTCAATATAGAAATAACTAAGGATCTATGCATACTTATTTCTAGGAAATCCATGTGGAATTCTTTCAAATACTTTTAGTTGTTGGAAGAAGTGCTTAAAGGAAAGAATCCTTTACCAATTTAAAACGAGTGTATATAGAAGAAATTTGAAGAGATATTCGAAATTCATTAAGACAGATTTAGAAGAAAATCATATCATTCCTTCTAAAGAAATCTACCAAAAAGCATATGAATTCGAATTGGTCCAAGAAGGATATACTCAAAAAATAGAGAAGAAGAAATGCAATATAGCAAACATAGAACAAAAAAAATATTATTACTGATAGAGCCAACAACAATTCTTCTTTTGCTCTTCTTATCCTTCATTTTCTTCTCTATTGCTGCTACAATAAGAACAGTCAATCTTTTGTGGATCCAAGGATTATAATCCTTACAACTTCTTATCAAGCATGGATTCATCATATTGTAGGGATCCAAAACACTTAGGTGGCGTTTGGCGCGGCTTATGTCCTCCAGTGCGGTGGAAACGCACCGGACTTTTGAGTAAAAGCTGCATTTGGCGCGGCTTATGTGGAAAACGGCGGTTGGGAGAGAGTGCAGTTTTTAGGTCTAACCCATCCGCTCCTTTTTTGTGTTTAACCGGAGAAGCAGCCGAACCCTACACTCGTGCGATTTCTTCCGATACCAGGTGATTCTCCTACGATTTCCGGCGATTCTTCCAGTAACCAGTGCTGCGTTCTCCGCCGGCGATTCTTCCCATTCGATTTCCCACCCTCCGGTGAATCTTCCTGTTTGATTTCCAGCCGCTGTTCTTCCGCCCGATTCCAGTTCATTTTTCGGCATTTCTCCTGCTCGCGGCGATTCCCGGCTCCTGTTCAATTTCCGGTAAGGTTTGGGTTCTTCCTCTCACTTGCAACCGATTCCCTGTATGTGTCTGTGCGCTTTCTGTGGTTTTCTGCGGGCAATAAGGAAACCAATCCATCAAACCTAATCGTTTCTCTATGATTTGCAGAGTTTAGCATTCAGCGAGCATTAAACAAATTAGCCATGTAGGAAAATATTACTTGGTTGACTCTAGCTATCCACTGCAAAAGGGTTACCTAAAACCTTATCAAGACATGCGATATCATCTACCAGACTTTGCTCGTGGTGGTCGTCGAGCAGAAGGACATCAGGAGATGTTCAATCATGCACACTCATCGCTTAGAAGTGTGATAGAGCGCTCATTCGATGTTTGGAAGAAGAAGTGGGCAAAGGGATCCATATCTTAGGATGACCTCTTAAAGGCGGCAAGAAGATTGCTCTGACACTGCGGCTGGTGTAGAGGAGATGATCACACTGCGTGATATTATAGCAGATCAGGTGTTCGAAGCTAGAGCATAGACCTAAAAATGTATGAATTGAATTTTATTTTGTGTTATGTTTGAAAAAAAAAAAATTATTCAAAACTCCATTTTGTATCCAAACAACTTTTTGAAAACTCCGTTTTGTAAACTCTGTTTCACCCAAATAGTTTTTTAACAAAACTCTGTTTTCCAGAATCAGCACTTTTTCTATCAGCAACAGTTCATCAGTAGCTTTCCATCAGCAACATCACAACCAAACAGAGCCTTAGTGCCTATAGTCCTCAGATTCCTGTTGAGAGATGACTTATCTTGAAGACTTTTCCTGAAATTCTTATTTTTCTTTCTTACTCTTCTCTTCTTGTATTGTAGAGTAAATAGTATTTAGAATCACTCTTCAAAGGATTCTATCACTAGTTCTGAGAGTCTCTCTATCAAAAAAAAAACTCAGTCAATCCTTTGCTCAAGATCTCCTTAACAAAAGATCTAGTCTTTGGTTCAAGATTTCCTTATCAAAAGATCTCAGTTGTTGGTTCTGAGAGTCCCCTTATCAAAATACTCAGGCACTAGGATAGTATATTACAACCAAAGTGGTAGACGAGTGGATGCACTCATATTTTGTGGAACCACTATAGTTTTGGTGTCTTTTGTGGTGTGCCTTTCTATGATTTTTTATTATGCTATGTTTTTATTTATTGCTTTAATTTTCTAGTTTGCATTATACAGATGCAAAATTTTTGAATGGGTTAAAATTACTAACAATTTTAAATCAAACATTTAAATCTATATTCACCCCCACTTAGAGAATTCTCTGGGGATTTACTCGACTGTTCATCAATTGGTATTAGAGCTAGGTTTATCAAATTAACATCGTGATCAAAAGATCTGAATAGTTGAATTGTTGCACATAATATTATAGAAATCTATTTTCAAGATGACTTCAAATAACTTTATAAAGGATTTGTATCTACCAGAACTTCAATATGTAACTTAGGGAAATCTACACTTCGGAAGACTAGAATTAAATTATAGATAAATTCTATTGATGAAAGTATTTTTGGTTCTATTCATACAGGGCCACCTATGCATTGAATTTTACAGCGCCATTAGAGGGGGTAAATAAGGGATTTTATGAATTATCAGTTTTTATAAAAGAAATAGTAAGGTAAGTGATTTCTATTACTATCGACAACGGTAGGAACTATCGCTGGGTATTAGTAGCAAAATATCACTTTCTCATTGTAATTCAGAGTTTAAGCTTTGACAACCAGTAATAAAAGAAAGAATGCTTTTTATTATTTCAGAAAAGTGATTGCAAAATTATGATCCCACTGACGCTAGGGATTAAGCAAAAATAGAAATTTTTTGGTTTTCTATACAGAACCTTCTCCTAAGGACCAATTGATTCTAGCTTATCTCTCCCATAAATGGCCTCAAATTGCCCCTAGATCTACCCTAGATCTAGCTGCCACAACACACTGCAAATTATAGAATCCTCCCTGGAATATGATATCCACACTAGACAATTTTCCCCCTAAGTCTCACAAGACTTAGTCATCCCTACCTGCGGCGAGTTTACACCACTTAGAACTTGAAAGAGAAAAACAAAATATAATAGTATTAAAGCTCCCTTAATAAAGCCACGAGGATGAAGATGAAGGTTGCAGCCTTTGAGGACTGATCATGTTGGTTTCTTTGTCTGGAACTCGGTCACTTGAATGATGTTGGGAGAATTCTTTGCTGGAGGACGCACTCAAGAGTTGTTGCTTTTAATCAGTATCGGTCATGTCTCTGTGCCATTTCTTTTTTGTCTCTCTGTATCATCTACTTTGTCTTTTTGTGTCCTCTTCTTGTCTTTCTATGTTATCTTCTAAGTCTGTTTGTGTCATCATCTCAGGAAGGAGGAGGTTTTCTCTTTTTATAGGCATGGATACTAGTGTTAGCATTAGTACTACAACCCGATGATAGCTATTTTAGGAAACTTTTTCACCTTTGGAAATCAATATATTATGTTGCCTTTATATCTTTGTAAATTAGTCATTTTAGGCAACTTTTCTATCAACATTTTAGGTTTTAACTTTGGAAATCATCATTTTGACAACTTTTTCATCCGAAAATGGACTTTCTAAAAGATACCACCTAGCATTAGTGATACCACTCGGCGGTAGAACTTTTCTTTTCAGCATCATCCTTCCAAGTCTAGCAGAATTTCCTTTCTTGAGCACTTTCCTTTTATGTCATAGGTACTAGCACTAACGGTAGTGTTAATACCTGGTGGTAGCACCAGATTTATCCAATATCATCGAGATCATCAAGATTATTGCGTGCATCAAAAAGATGCGGAATGCATGTTCCAATAAACTCCACCTTTTGATAATAATAAATCATCTATGAAGAAATAAATCATGAAAAGAAAGTGTTTGTGTTTATAGTAATTGATAAGCATTATATGCGTACTCCCCTACATAGATGCTTGTAATTTTGTACTCCCCCTAAATGATTTATTTCTTAAATTTATTCTCCCCCTTTTGGTATTATCAAAGGAGGGTGAGGTAGAGAGTTTTAGCAGGTAGATGTATGTTTATGTAGATACATTACAAAACGTATTTGAATGATACCAGTTAGTTGATAAATGAAAGTGACTATTAGTGAAGAGATTAGCCATGATCATGCTTTAAGTAGAAATGCAGCGAATATAAAATGTTTGAAAGAAAAACATCATTGTGCAAGTTCAAGCATGCATAGAATTCGAGTTGTAGTTTATAGTGGTGATGTTTTTTTAATTATGAACCAACAGATACGATAACAAGAAAAGTCTCCAAGCATGATCAAATTTATCGAAGCAAGACATGAATTTAGAATGTTAGGAAATTTCCAAGCCAAATATACTTGAAACACTATATAGGTCATGCATTTATTAAAGATTAAAGAGAACATGTATATGTGTGTGTTAGGGGTCTATTTTTCATGAGTAGTAGTGTTATGTAAGATAATGATGTGTACAAAAATTGTGTTTTAATAAAATATACAAGTGAGTGAATCAAAAACAAATGACATGTATAGTGGAATTACTTAGCATTAAATTACATAAATAATTTTACTTTCACACAAATTCAATGCACATAAATAACTATTACAACTCCCATGGTGCTATATACACATATTGCTCATTAAGACTATTGGGAATATTTCCCTCAATGTTCCCAAGATTTGAAGAGGCATCACAATCAGTACTAAGAGCATAATTGTATTTGACGTTGTTCATGTTCAATATATGCAAGGTGTTCTATGGAACAAGTTTAGACAGGTTGTCTAAGTGATTGTGACAGGTGGTCACAAGAAAGGAAGGTGGAGAGACAGAATTTTATCTAAGTCTATAGTCGTCGAGTGAAGTCAGTTCACTCAATGCCGGATATCAAGGAAGGATACTGAAAAGACTCAAATTTGTCTAAGTCTACAGGCATCGTATGAAGGAAGTTCACTCAACACCATATAACATGAGGCGTCTAGTAAAGCTCAGTCTGTCAAAGCTTCAGCATTGGCAAGGGATAAATTCGACTGAGTCCAGATTCATTGAGTGAGGACAGCTCACACAATGCCTAAAGAAAGAATCGTTGAGTCAAGCTCAAGTAGTCAAAGCATTTGAAGAATCTGTCAATAATTCTAGCTAAGTCTAAAAGCATTGAGTGAGGACAGCTCACTCAACAACCAAAGAATATGGCATCAATAGACCAGTGTTCAATCAATGCTTAAGAAGTGATAGACAGAAAAATCTGTCTAAGTCCAGATGCGTTGAGTGAGGACAGCTCACTCAACATAAGCCCATCAAGAAAATCGTCTAAATACAGAAGTGTTGAGTGAAGGCGGTTCACTCAATGCATCATCAAAAAAGATAGACAAAGGCAGAAGTGTTGAATGATGAAAGCTCACTCAATGTATTCATAAAGAGATATGTGGCTTA
The DNA here is from genome assembly GCA_039583875.1 of Platanthera guangdongensis. Lineage (NCBI taxonomy): Eukaryota > Viridiplantae > Streptophyta > Magnoliopsida > Asparagales > Orchidaceae > Platanthera > Platanthera guangdongensis. The sequence goes on from CM077151.1 coordinate 81,288,940, forward strand.
GTACAGAAGCATTGTGTGAAGCCGGTTCGCTTAACGCCTCAGCATGAAGGCAGGCAGTCAGTGAAGCGGCTTTGTCCAGAAGCATTGAGTGATGAAGTTTCACTCAATGCACTCAACACCTGACATTGCACAAGAAATTGGCTAAGTCCAAATTCATTGAGTGAAGCTAGTTTACTCAACGCACTCAACGCCTAATCAATAGAAAGATTGTCCAAGGAAAAAAGCATTGAGTGATGAAGGATCACTCAACGCACTCAACACCTAGCAGTGCAGAGATATTGGCTAAGTCCAAAGTCATTGAGTGATGAAGGTTCACTCAATGCCTGAAGGTGCATAATATTTGACTAAGGGTTTTTGCACTGAGTGAAGGCCATTCACTCAACGCACTCAATGCCTGGGATGAAACTGTGAAATTGGCTAAGTCTACAGATGCTGACATCAACAAACATCAACAAAGTTCAAAATGTTGCGGGAAGGCTACAATATATGACAAATGGCACCACAGTCCAACTGTATGACTTTTCCTATAAAAGAAAAGTTACAGCCAAAAACTTCAGTGGGGCCCACATGTCAAATAGCCATTGGACAGTGGAAGATAAAAGGATAAAGATCGGAGGAAGCAAGATAACTTTTAGGGTTTAACATTTCACAAAGAGGCAAAACTTCATCGTCTTCTTCCTCGCCATTGTTGCAGAGCTTGAAGCTGAAGTTCAAACCCGCTAATCTAAAAGTTCACCCAGTTAGCTGTAGCGATTTTCAACTGCTACAACAAGTCCAAAAGAGATTTCTGAGAAAGAAGAAGAAGCAGAGCATTCTAATTTCTGCAGTGAAGGTTAGCTGATTGAAGAGCAACAAGAACTGTCAACTCATCTGTTTTCATCAGCAAGGATCAAAAACTTGAGTTTCTGAGTTTCTTCTAGCATAAGCAGTAACTTTCTGAAGATCATTATTCTTGTTGCTGTGAAGAAGTTATGGCTGAGATTTTCTCAGCTCAGGAAGCAGTAGACACAGAGAAATTTCTCTGGAGTCAAATCAATAAAAACTCTTTCTTTCTATAGGATCCATTGGATCTGAGTTGTAGGACTATTTTATAAAGGCTGAGGTAGGATCCAGTCTTTGATCTGAGCATTATAAGATCAATTGTGAATCTGAGTGTAGGGTCTGTGTGCCTGAGTTGTAAGATCTAGCTTTGGATCTAAGGTAGGGCCTTATGCCTGAGTTGTAGGAGAGTCATCCTCTCTGAGTTATAGGGCTAACCTCCTAGCCTGAGCTGTGGGACTATTAATTTAGTCTGAGGTAGGTGGTCTTTAGATAACTAAGTTATTGGAGCAAGTTTGCTCTGAGGTAGGGCTTTATGCCTGAGGTAAGTCTTGGAGGAGACTGAGAGATCCTGAGGGATCCGTGTGGTAAGCTCTTAGGAGCTGAGTTTTGGAGAAGTGCCTTATCTAACATACTGTTAGGAAGCTGGGAGGCATAGTGGATGTACCCATAATCTAAGGAACCACTATAAATTCTATGTGTGCTTTTGTGGTGTGTCGTGAAAGCTGAAAACTACTAACTCACAACACACTTAAAGAAGGAAAATAAAAAAAGGGACCAAAAACCTATTCTCCCACCTCAGGGTGTTTAGCTACCATTGAAACTAAAGACTTTCAAAGACTTATCAGGGAGTAAAGTAGTTCTTGGGGGATCACATTTATTCTTTTTAATAAATTTTTTATTTTATTTTGTGATCTAGTGTACAAAAGGTGGTAATTGTTTGTTTGCTACAAGACACTTTACAATTCTTTTTCCAAGGCACTCAACCTCACAATGCTTATTAAGACTTATAAAGAGGGTGAGTAGTGCTTGGTGGAGCTTTCCTTGTTAGGATTATTAGATTTGTTTTATTATTGACTAAGGGCTCTGAATTCACTTATTGCGTTAGCAATAATATTATATATTTTGAACCACTTTTGTGAAAACATAGTAGTGCATGAACAAAAAATTTGCATTAAATAAATTCAAAGTTGTGTAGGAAATTTATTTATGTATTTTAATATATTAAGGTTTTTCACTATACAATCATGCAAGTTCAAGATTGATAACACATGTATGACATCAAAAGTGTGCAGGTGAAATAATCATTATCAAACATAAAACAGTACTCATTCTTAGAGGTATGTTAACATAGTCCTACAAAGTGCACTATAATAAATTTCATTGCATTTGAAAAGATATCTTTCAAAGCATGAAATGGCATTGTTTGGAGGAACTTGAACTGAAAATTAAATATTATAATTGATTAAGAAAAGACAAAATTAATCATCCTTAAGAACATTGTAATTATAGTGAAGCAGTTTTTTGTTATTTTGGTATATATACATTGGAAAGAGAAAAAAAATAAATGAAAGCATATTTTGTGTTTTCATGTTTTTCAAATTTTATAGTTGATTTTTGAAAAGTAATAAAGGAATAATATATTTTTAAAAAAGTTCAATATTTTTTTGTTAATTTTTTGGAAAGACCTAATCAGTAAAAAATAATGGCTGAAATAATGATGAAATAAAAAGTAAGAAAAAAGCAAATTTTATACTAACACTAGCGTTAGAAACTAACACCTGGTGATAGTAACAAAGATTCAGTTTTAATATGAAAAACTATGTTTTTCAAGATTTGTTTCATTTGATTTTCTATGATTATGATTTTGCAATATAAGGCTCATCTGGTATAGCAAAGAAATCTAGAAAACACAAAAAAATGCGGATTTAAGTTAAAATGTCTAGAACCGCTAATTCTAGCCTAAGTATTGCAAATCGTGCATCAGGAAGAGGTCTGGTGAAAATGTCTACTAGTTGGGATTCAGTTTTAATTAAGTTTACTTGAACATATTCCTTTTAAATGTGATACCTAATGAAGTGGTGGCAAACATCTATGTGTTTGGATCTAGAGTGGTGTACTAGGTTGTTTGTTAAATCTAGAATTTGGGTCATCCATAAGGCTTGTGCACAACAACTTCCTAGTAAGATGTATTCTTCCTTAGTAGTGGAGAGGGAAACGTAATTCTATTTCCCACTTGAACATTATATAAGTGAAGGGCCTAAAAATGGTAGGTGTCATTAGCATTTTTTCTATTTAACGAACAATCAGCATAATCCAAATCAGAATAGCCGTGTAAAATAAAGGAATCCTTATGTGGATACTATAGTCCTAATATAAGTGTGCCAATTAAATATCTAAAAACTTGTTTCACCGCTTTAAATTTTTTAGATTAGATTGAAATTTAGTGCATAAGCATACAATGAACAAAATGTCGGGTCTATATGAACTAACGTATAATAAGGATCTTATCATTCCTCTATATAAAGTTTGGCCTATTGAAATCTCGGCTTCATCCTTGCCTAATTTTAGTGATTCACTCATTGGCATACAAGCTTGTTTTAAGTTTTCAATTCCAAAACGTTCTAGCATATCATGGACATATTTATTTTGACTAATAAAAATTCCATCATTTCTTTTTGTGATTTGAAAGCCTAAAATGTATGTTAATTCTCAACCCAAGCTTATCTAAAATTCATTTTGAATTATTAGTATTACATCAATACACAACTCTTCATTATTGGCTCCAAAAACAATTTCAAAAACATAAATTTGTAAAATGATTAAATCATGATTATTATGATTAATGAAGTGTTTGGTGTCAACACTTCCCATCTTATATTCGTGTGTTAGTCATTCATGCCAAGAACTAGACACTTGCTTTAAACCACAAAGCACCTTTTTAACCAATAGACATGATTAAGAAGCTTTTCATTTATAAAATTGGGGGGGGGGGGGGGAGGAGTGCTTAACAAAGACTTCTTCTTTAATAATATCATTAAAAAATACTTTTTACATCCATCTGAAATAATTTAAATCTGTTTGTAACTCACAAAAGCTAATAAAATTATGATGGCTTCTAAGCGAGTAACAGGTGTAAAAGTTTCATCAAAATCTACCCCCTTGATTTGAGAGTAACCTTGTGCTACTAGTATAGCTTTATTTCTAGTAATTTTGGATTCACCATCTAATTTATTTTTAAATATTTATTTTGCACCTATAATAGGATGATTAGATGGTGTTTCTACTAGTTTTTAAACCCTATTATGTTTAAATTTATTTAATTCTACATTCATAGCAATAAACAAGATTCATCATTTATAGTACAGAAACATTTTTGGGTTTAATTTCATAAATAAAGCATGTAGTGGAAAAGGTTTCATGCAATGAAGAACGAGTTATTACCCATTTTGATGGTTCTCCAATAATAAGCTCCTTTGGATGGTCCTTTAAAAATCTTAATATTCTTTGAGATAGGAACTCTTATTGTACTGCCACTTTCTCTTCATCAACTCCAAGCAATTCATTGTCCTCATGCTCCAAGTGGGGAGAGGGTTCCTCATCATTTTTTGCCAAGTTAGGATCTACATAAGGAACAAATTCATCAAATCTAACATGAACGGACTCTTGAACAATTTTAGATGTAACATCCCCCACACTTCTAGGACCCCTAAACTTAGGGTTAGGGCTTGAGGGGTGCATGAAGGCCCTAGTGTGAACCTAGCTCCGCTTGAACTTAGGGAAAATTGCTATGTGCACCCTCCCAATGTGTACAAGTCAACCGAGGCCAATTCACACCCACGTGAACTCTCCCCCTCAAGGTAAGCTCACTAACACCTCCCTAACCCTAAGGGAGAGGCAACTGAGCAATGGACTCAAGGTTTGGTCAATCAAATGGGCCAAATTGGTCAAAGTTAAATTTAGGTCAACATAGGTCAAACCTTCATCTAAGATGTCCAATTGGCCCTAAAACCTAAAACTTACCTTGCCCTAAGTCTTTGGATATCAAGGGAGACTCAGGTGACCCAAAAGCACCATCATGGGGTCACAAATTTGACCAAAGTCAAACCTGACCCTATTTTGGTCAAAATCACACTATTTTGCAAAATTGGCCCAATTGGGGCATCACCATGACCCCATCAACATTGGGTGTTGTCAAGGGAGTCAAGACACACCCCTTGGACCAGTCAAACCATCAAGTTGACCAAAGTCAACCCCAAGGTCAACCATGGTAAAAGTGAACCCTAAAGGCTAATTGAGAGCTCAAGACAATTCAAATGGGCTAAGGCCTTGCCCAAGGCCCATCCTAAGACCCACTAAGTTTATCAGATTTATTTAATCCTAATTAGGTGATTTAATTAGGGTTTAATGAGGGTAATTAGAGGGGGGTTCATTTGGAGGGGTAATAATGGAGGGAGGCCAAGTGGCACTCCCTTCTTCTTCCCCAACCACTTATTTCATCTCCCCTGATGAAGGGGAGGAGTTTTCCAGCATTTACAGGTCAGCCACCATCAAGGAGGCCCTTAATTGGCCATGGACAAAACCCGCCACCATGGATCTCCTATATAGAGGCCCTCAAAGCTCAATTCAATCTTTTCATCACCTTCAGAGGGCCTCAAGCAATCGAATTCGACTCTTGGATCACTACAAATGGTGGAGAATCAAGATTGGGAGGAGGTTCGCCGGAAAATGCCAAAACCATGGCCACCTGCTGGAGTAGCCGCATCCAATCCCGAAATCAGACATATTTCTCCCCCTCTTCCCTTATGCTAGCATACTAGGTCAATAAGATTTGAGAACAGGCTCAATTCAGCGGAGTTTCAATTTCAAATTCCATGGAAAAAGCCCTATTTTTGGGAAATTCATATGTACCACTATATATCAGTGTAAAATTATGGGATTTTGTCCAGAGCCATTATTCCTCATAATGATGTTAGGATAATTTTATCTTGCTGATTTGTTAATAGAATGTGACACTTCATGTTCAAAATCACATGTGACAATAATTTAGGAAAATTATAATAAATGCTGATTATTTTATGAGACTTTCGAACCTCCAGATTTAGGTCTAAAATGTCGTGCTAGACCTCCAAAAATAATCATGGGCCATGGGTTTAGTATTTGGAGAATTCATGTTCATACCCTCATATATGTTCATGTGGCCTGCATTTAGCAGTTTGGTAAAAAATAGTGCTCCATCAGTAGATGTTTTGGAGAGGTCACACACGTAGTAACCCTAGAAGTGAGTTTGATTAAGGGTAGTATAACCTTACTAAGTTCCTTGAGAAAGGGAACGATGGGGTTCAACACATCATAGTTCCTAGTACAGCTGCGAACCCTTCATAGGGTAGACCTCGGGAAGTCCAAGGTTAACCGTAAATCGCTAAGTAATCCTGAAGTTAGATAAGAGTAGTCTAATAAGATGATAAAATATTGTAACTATCTAACCCACGTGTGGGTTGGAGTGATATATGACTTGTTAGTCCTGCGAGCTGGTGGCTCGAGTGGTTGGTCAATATTAAGATAGGTTAGTCCTTCGAGCTGGGGCTCGGGAGGGTATTGATATACCTGATTTGTGTTTATGTGGTGTGTCACTCGGTACTGATCCAGTAAGCACACCGATGGAAGTACGATGACTCTGGTGCGGCGTATAGAACTTTGGGGAGAATGGTAGGATGTTTATAGCGAGGTTTGGAGGACTATGTCCCCTAAGAGCACACCTGACCACAAAAGACTGGTAGTTTCTATTGGGTATTGCATCCACAATAGCCCAGATTTGTATGAAGTCACCCTTAAACTAAGATGAATTAAGTTTGTATTTGATGCTCTTTTTGTTAAGTGTTTACAAGACTTAATTGCTAAGTGTAGACCAATGTCAGTCTACAATGAGTCTCCAAACACAGCACCATACAATGTAATCCCTCATTGTGTGATCCATGGTGTTGACTCATGTGTACCCTCTCTATTGGGACACACTTTTTTTCAAGCACTAAGGGAAAGAGAAAAGATGGTTGCTGATTTTTATGAAGAATCAAGATTTTAAGTTTTTCAGAAAAAGTCTAAGTCTTTTCTCGAGTACTATAAGTTGTACTCGAGAAGGACTTATGATTATTCTCGAGTAAGACTTGTCTTCATTTCGAGTAACAGAAGTTGTTCTCGAGAAAGCTTCTTGCTATTCTCGAGAAGGGCTTTTGTTCTCGAGTAATATGTGACATTTCTTCCCGGGATGTTTCTTTTCCAGACATAAATTTTTCTAAGTCTTTTTCTCGAGAAGAACAATATTATTCTCGAGAAGACTATCATTTGTTCTCGAGATGCAGAAGTCATTTTTCAAGAACCAGAGTACTTTTCTCGAGAGCTATTTATTTGTTCTCGAGATGATTATTTGATCTTGACAACCAGAAAGTTTCTTCTCGAGAACAAAACATCCTTTTTCTCGAGTACTTCTTTCATTCTCGAGACTGCAGATTTCCACCTCCACATATTTTTCTAAGTATCTTTATCAAGAAAGCCTCTTGTTCTCGAGTACCAAAATATTTCTTATCGAGAACCATAAGCAATTTTCTCGAGTACTTTTCTTCTTTCCCGAGAAAGCTGTTTTCTTCCTCCACATCATATTTCTCTAAGTCTTCTTCTGGAGAACTTCCTTATTATTCTCGAGTAACAGAATTCATTTGTTCTCGAGTACTAAACTTCTTCTTGAGAACACCCAGGCTAATTTTCTGAAAATGGCTAAGTCCAGACAGACGTTTATTTTAAACATCATTAATGCATGATTGGTCCATGTGGATGCCATTAATGACGATTATGACCGTTAGGGTGATACTATATAAGGTCTTGTCATTTTCGACTAACCCTAAGAAGTTTTAAGAAGAGATTAAGAAGAATTTCAGCCGCCGCCACAAGAAGAAATTCCAAGTTTTCTGAATCCGACATTCCATTCCTAATCGAGAGCAGCCAATCATCTTCTTCATTGCCAAAGCACTTTCGATTCAGACAGATTCAGAGAAGGTGATTCACAGATCAAGGTTTTTTTTCAACGACAGATCTTCTACTTGACCATGTGAGTAAAATATTTTGAGATCCAGAAATTGTCAATTCCTGCTCAACAATTCTGATAAAGCCACAAAGTTCCGAGCAAGAAGAACAGGCAGAAGGATTTCAGATCTAAGAATATATCACTGTTTGTATTCATTATTTCATTTTATTCTTATAAGAGATCTTTCTACGAGTTGTAGGAGTTGTTTACTCCAAGTTCTTGTAGGAAGTTTTCATCTTCCGAGTGTAGATCCAGTTTACGGATCGAGTTGTAGGAACATTGATCCGAGATGTAGGATTGTTTTTAATCCGAGATTAGTGGAGTAGCCGAGTCTAGTTCTTTGCTAGATCTGTGAGTGGAAAGTGGATGTACCCAAGGTTGGGGAACCACTATAAATCTTACTATCGTCTGTGATTGCTTGTGTGATTTCTCTGTGCATAGATCGCTAAATGTTTTATTCCGCAAAAGACGCACAACTCACCTATTCACCCCCCCCCCATCTAGGTGATATAGGTAAGACAACTTAAAATATTTTCAATTGGTATCAGAGGGAGGTTGTTCATAAAAAGGTTAACACCTTGAACAGATCTGCCCTAAAGTTGTATTTTGAGTATTCCAAGCATGGACAAGTCCAAGGATTTTGCTAAGCTTCCTCTGTGTACAAAGACTAACTTTCCCATGCGGAAAGAAAGGATTAAGTTCTTTATGGAAGCTGTGGATCCAAGGATCTTCATGATTGTTGAAGAAGTTCCTTATTTTCTGATGACCATCTCCACTATTGATCCTACTAAAAAGGTTCCTACGAAATTGATGGATCTAGATAAAGATGAGATTGCACTTGTCTCGTTGGATAAGAAAGCTAAAAATATTATAGCAAGTGTAGTCGATGATTCTATGCTACAGAATCTGATTCACTGCCAATCTGCTAAAGAAATGTGTCAGTCTCTTGTCACCTTGATGGAAGGCACTAAAGAAGTTAGGGATGATAAAATATCCCTATTGAATCAAAAGTATGAAGCCTTTCAACAAGGATCAAAGGACACAATAGCAGATACCTTTGAGAATTTCTTCAAAATTGTTAACGGCCTAAAAGTATATGGTCGGGTCTTCACAAATGGTGAGCTGAATGATAAGTTTTTGAGGTCTCTGACTAAGGAGTGGGAGAATAAAGTCTGTGCCATTAGGGAGTTTGACAAGTTAACAGAGATTTAAACTAAGAATCTCTTCGGAAAGTTGATGTCATATGAACTGCAAATCAATTCTAGAAAAGGTGAAGAAGAGAAGAGTCGATCATCATCGAAGGAGAAGTCTGTCGCACAGAAGGAAGAAAACTCTAGGAAGGTCAAAGTTGCATCACCTGCTCCTGCATAGGAAGATAGTGATGAAAAAAACTTCAGATCCAAGCACTTTAGGCTCAGAACTATCTGAAGGAGTGTTTTCTCTACTCTCAAGGCAGTTCAAGAAATTCGTGAACAAGAAGAAGCAATGGAGAGGCAAGGATGCCTCGCATAGAAGATCACGTCATGATGTTGATCGACATAGAAAAGGCTCAAGTAGCCATGAGACGAGCTTGTTGTAAGGCAACTCCTCTAGTGTGTTTGTTGGAGATGCAGGTTCAAAGTTAAAAGAACTAAACTTGGATGAGCCAATTGAAGAAAAAGGTGCAAAGTTCATCAAGATCACCACTACAACCCCAATTGGAGAGGTTGATGATCATGATGAAGAGACCATTCAAGTTGATGAAGTCACTCTTATGGTTGAAGAATCTCCAGATACAAGGACCTTAGAGCTCAGACACTTGAAGGATCACCCGATGGACCAAATCATAGGAGATCCCCGGGATGGTGTTAGAACTCGTAGAGGTACGACTAATGAGAATTTTTTTTAGTTTTCTATCACAGGTTGAATCAAAGAAGTTTGAGGAAAAAAACTCAGACGTGTCATGGGTAATGGTAATGGAAGAAGAATTGAATCAGTTCATGCATTGCCATGTCTGGAAGCTTGTTCCAAGCCCAAAGGTAAGAATGTCATCGGGACAAAATGGGTCTACAAGAACAAGATGGATGAGGATGGAATAATCATAAAGAACAAGGCCAGACTCATTGCCAAAGGATACCGATAAGAAGAAGGAATCGACTTCGACCAGCCATACGCTCCAGTTGAAAGGCTGGAGGCAATTCGATTGTTCCTAGCATATGCTGCACTTAAGGGCTTCACCGTCTATCCGATGGACGTGAAGTCTGCCTTCCTTAATGGTGACATAAAGGAAGAAGTGTATGTTGAACAACCTCCAGGTTTCATTGATTCTAACTTTCATGATCATGTCTACCTTCTATTTAAAGCTTTATAAGGTTTGAAACAAGCTCCTCGAGCTTGGTACGAGATGCTATGTAACTTTCTTCTTGATAATAAGTTCACTAGAGGAAAGATAGATAAGATATTATTTCTTAGGGAAATAAAAGGCAAGATTTTGCTAGTGCAAATCTATGTCGATGATATTATATTTGGCTCTACTGACGATAACCTCTAAAAAAAGTTTTCCAAACTTTTGCATGAGAAGTTTGAAATGAGCAGCATGAGAGAGCTGAAGTATTTCTTAGGACTTCAGGTGAAACAATCTGAAGATGGAATTTTTATCTCTGAGACGAAATTCACCAGGGAGTTGATTAAGAAATTCAGAATGGAGAATGCAACCTCTATGACGACTCTAATGGGTTCAACTATATCTCTGGACAAGGATGAGAAAGGGAAACCTTTCGATGAAACAAAGTATAGAAGCATAATTGGATCCTTACTTTAGCTTATTGCTAGTAGACCGGATATAATGTTTTCAATATGTGTCTGTGCTAGATTTCAAGTGAACTCTAAGGAATCTCACTACATTACTGCAAAGCAGATTTTGAGATACCATAAAGGTACACCAAATCTTGACTTATGGTACCCAAGAAGTAATGACAACGAACTAATTAATTTTTCAGATGTAGACTTTACAGGTAGTAAAGATGATAGAAAGAGCACTTCCGGGACTTGCCAATTCCTTGTAATAAGGCTCATATCATGGAGCAGCAAAATGTAGAATTGTGTCGCAATTTCAATGGCCGAGTCATAATATATTTCTGTCGGTAGTTGTTGTGCACAATTGCTGTGGATAAAGAACTAGCTAGAAGATTACAATCTCAAAGTCCAAGACATCCCTTTGTTTTGTGACTCCTCCAGTGCGATTGCAATAGCCAACAATCCAGTCTCTCATAGCCGGACAAAGCACATAGAGCTACGATACCATTTCATCTGGGAGCATGTGGAGAATGGGGACATAGATCTACAATATGTCCCAACTGATAGGCAAATTGCAGATATCTTCACGAAGTCGCTGGACAAGGCTAAGTTCTCGTTTTTCAAAACAGAACTTGGCATGCTCAACAAGGATGAAGGAGAATGAAGACAGAGGTAACAGGCAAGGTCAAGATATGATTTTACTTCAAAAATCAGAAAATTTCAGATTCTGGACTTCATTTCTCGAGTACAAGTATTCTACTCGAGAACAGCAAAATTTCTCTCGAGAATAGCAAGAAGACTTCTCGAGTACAAAGAAATTATTTCTCGAGAAGAAGTATTTTACTCGAGAATAGGAAATCTCTTCTCGAGGACAAGACTTATTTGTACTCGAGACACGGGCTTATTATACTCGAGTGCTACTGGATTTCTTCTCGAGAACAATCATTCCTCTCGAGAAATGTGGTGTCATTTTCCTCTTCAATGTCAATTTTTTCATATCGGCACACAGGCGCTTAGCCGCCTCTTTCCAGGTATTTTTAATGAATATTTATATGTTTAATCATCATAATTAGCGGTAAATATAAATAGAAATAAGTCCAAGAGAAGTTTTAGTCTCGATTTCAAAATCCTTCTCGAGAAAAGCTATTTCGTCTTCCCTGACTTCGCCGTCTGCCGCAAGCCCATTTCTCCCTTTCGCCGGACAGTAAGATCGATTTCTCTACAACAATGGCTTCGTCCTCAAAGCTAGGTATCGGGAGTGAACTCTGTTCTTCTGGGATTGCAGAAATTTCCGACGATTTCAGAAATGTTCTTCTGCTCGACACAGCCGGTTTGTCATTTATTCTTGAACATCCTTGCAGAATTTTCACTTCTGAAGTAGAAGAATTATTCCAGAATGCCAAGGTTAAGATAAATGGCAAGTTAATCAAGTCTAAGGTTCAGAATATTAAAGTAAAGATGTCTGCTCTATCTATTTCTCTGTTTCTCCAACTTCCAGTTATAGATATGGAAGATGATCTAATAAGCAGTGACTATGAGAGAGCCCATAGCTTATGTGGTATTCCTCAGTCTTCTAACACCATTAGAAGACAATATATGAATGCAGAAAGTAAGTTGCTAGCTGATATTCTAGGCAAAGTGTTGATGTGTAAGACAAGTTCTATAAGTTACATTACTCCAGAATTCTTTGATCTCATGACAGCAGTTATATGTAGAAAGAAATTCCAGTGGGGAATGATGCTTCTTGAAAAGATAAAGGTATGCATTAAGAGCCCCAATCACGGAAGGATAATCTCTCTGTATCTAAATCAGATGAATCCAACAACATTTCCAATGAAAAAGGGCATAACCCTCCACCACATGAAAAAGGTGTCTATGCACTCCATCCAGAGATGGGAAGTCAAGTTGTAGATGTCTGACAAAGCCCCAAAGGAAATAGAAGATGTGGACAGGACCCCATCTCCTCCTTCACATCAAATAACTGATTCAGTTATTGAGGGGGAACCTGCACCATCTATCTCAGCCCAGCCTTCTCCAATTGTTGCTGCTTCAGATATTCCTGTTGTTGCCATAGAATTTCCTCCTCCAGTTACTCCTGCTATTCCACCTGCTGCTACAGTACTACCATATACCACTGCTACTGTTTCCTCCTCCTTGCTGCATACAGACTCAGAATTTCTTGCTGCTGCTGAAGATATTCCTGTTGCTGAAAATCTGACAGATGCCCAAACACAAGCTGAGATTCTTTCTACTGAAGATGATAGAGGAACTTACCTCTAAAGAAGCTCCTTTCCATATCCCTTAATATCATCCTCCATCTACAACAACTTCTCCTAAGTCTCCAGCACAACCAGAAAAATATCCAGCTCCTCCACAGTCTCCATAACATCAAGAATCATCTCCTCCAGCTAATCAATCTCCTGTACATGAAGCTGAAAAGTCTCCTGCTGAAGATATGCATGCTGATGAAGTAGTCTCAATCCATGACTCAGATGATGAAACTCCAGTTGAAGCTGGTGAACAAAGACTTCCAAGTCTTCATTTCCAAATTCCAACTCTTCTGCCAACCATTAATGAAGATGAAACCAGCACTGTAAATAGAAGGAAAGGTTCTACTTCTGCTGTTGTAATTGAAGAAATACTTCCCTGGACTACTCCTACTCAGCCTCTTCCATCTCCTTAACAAGAAGTCTTCCATGAAGGTTCAATTCTACAAAAAATTGAAGCAATGCTTGCTGCATAGAGAAAGTATTTTGATGATTCTCTGAAGATTGTAACAGATAAATAAGTGCTCTTGAAAAAGAAATGAGTCGAGGATTTGCTGAAATCCAAGACAATACAGAAGAGTTTAAAAGGCTTTTGCAAATTGGTGGCAAAGCCATAGACCACATTATTACAAGCATAGGTACTGTCATGGAGCAATCTGTTACCATTGCTAACAATCAAATTCTCCTGGACAAACGAGGAGATGAAATAAATTTTAAGACTTGTGAAGAAGTGGGAAAATTCAAAGAAGATGTCATTAGCACCCTCTCCCTAGAAGTCAGAAAGGGGGAGGATAAAGTGAAGGAATTGCTAGAAAAACAAGCTGCAATAATGAAAAATCAGTGGGAAGATCAGTTAAATAAAATTCAGACATCTGTTCTCAAAGAAGTCAAAAGCACCAAGCTATATACTTATGATACTTCAATATGGATTAGTTGTTCCCTGAGCTTGCAATGGATCCCAATGCTCCTCCTCCTGCAAATCTAGATGTCAACAGGCCTACATTCTCTCCACCTCCAGAGTATTTTGAAGGACCTCCTCCAGCAAACTTTGAAGGACCTCCTCCAGATTACTATAAAGGCCCACCTCCTGATGTCTATGAATAGGTATGGGAATCTGAATAGACAAGACTGCCTCCTCATCCTCCAGAAGTTCAAAAAGCCAAGAAAAGAAAGTAAGGTGATGGAGCCTCTACAAGCAGATCAACTCCTCATCCAGAAGCTGAAGGGAAGAGAACTCAAGAATATACTGAAGTTTGGAGCCCTACTTCTAAGTCTCTCATCCTTGAAAATCTAAATCTTGTAGTTGAATTCAATGAAAATAGAAGTCTGCACTACAGTTCAGATGAATGGGAGTTGTATAAGAAGTCTCTCACTAAGAGAAGAATTTATGACAAGATATGTGGCAGGAATAATCCTAAGGCTCCACCTAGACCACCCAACTACTTCCCCAAGCCATTCAGTTATCAAAAGAGACAACAAGAGAAGCTTGAAAGATAAGGAAAGCAACATGCACATGATCAGTATATTGAAGATGTTGAAAGTTCAATTTTAAAATTGTAGAATTTAATTCTCTTGGACAATTTCTACTTATATGAACTTTTAATTCTGATCTGATTTTACAAATTATTGTATTTCTTCTAATTATCATGTTGTTAGTCTCATTATTTGTTTTTCTCTTATTGTAATTCACCTTAGTGAAGTAAAGGGTTCTGACTTCTACAAATAGGGGGAGATTATTGGGTATTGCATCCATAATAGCCCAGATTTGTATGAAGTCACCCTTAAACTAAGATGAATTAAGTTTGTATTTGATGCTCTTTTTGTTAATTGTTTACATGACTTAATTGCTAAGTGTAGACCAATGTCAGTCTATAATGAGTCTCCAAAAACAGGACCATACAATGTAATCCCTCATTATGTGATCCATGGTGTTGACTCATTTGTAGCCTCTCTATTGGGACACACTTCCTTTTCAAGCAATAAGGGCAAGAGAAAAGATGGTTGCTGATTTTTATGAATAATCAAGATTTTAAGTTTTTCAGAAAAAGTCTAAGTCTTTTTCTCGAGTATTATAAGTTGTACTCGAGAAGGACTTATGATTATTCTCGAGTAAGACTTGTCTTCATTTCAAGTAACAGAAGTTGTTCTCGAGAAAGCTTCTTGTTGTTATCGAGAATGGCTTTTGTTCTCGAGTAATATATGACATTTCTTCCCGGGATGTTTCTTTTCTAGTCATAAATTTTTCTAGGTCTTTTTCTCGAGAAGAACAATATTATTCTCGAGAAGACTATCATTTGTTCTCGAGATGCAGCAGTCATTTCTCGAGAACCAGAGTACTTTTCTCGAGAGTTAGCTATTTGTTCTCGAGATGATTATTTGTTCTCGACAATCAGAAAGTTTCTTCTCAAGAACAAAACATCCTTTTTCTCGAGTACTTCTATCATTCTCGAGACTGCAGATTTCCACCTCCACATATGTTTCTAAGTATTTTTCTCGAGACAGCCTCTTGTTCTCAAGTACCAAAATATTTCTTCTCGAGAACCATAAGCAATTTTCTCGAGTACTTTTCTTCTTTCCCAAGAAAGCTTTTTTCTTCCTCCACATCATATTTCTCTAAGTCTTCTTCTCGAGAACTTCCTTATTGTTCTCGAGTAACAGAATTCATTTGGTCTCGAGTACTAAACTTCTTCTCGAGAACACCCAGGCTACTTTTCTGAAAATGGCTAAGTCCAGACAGAAGTTTATTTCAAACATCATTAACGTGTGATTGGTCCACGTGGATGTCATTAATGATGATTATGATTGTTAGGGTGATCCTATATAAGGTCTTGTCATTTTTGACTAACCCTAAGAAGTTTTAAGAAGAGATTAAGAAGAATTTCAGCTGCCGCCGTAAGAAGAAATTCCAAGTTTTCAGAATCCAACTTTCCATTCCTAATCGAGAGCCGCCGATCATATTCTTTATTGCCAAAGCGCTTTCGATTCAGACAGATTCAGAGAAGTTGATTCACAGATCAAGATTTCTTTTCAACGACAGATCTTCTACTTGATCGCGTGTGTCAGAGATTTTTAGATCCAGAAATTGCCGATTCTTCTTCAACAATTCTGATAAAGCCTCAAAGTTCCAAGCAAGAGGAACAGGTAGAAGGATTTCAGATTTGAGAATATATTATTGTTTGTATTCATTATTTCATTTTATTATTGTAGTACATCTTTCTCCGAGTTGTAGGAGTTGTTTACTCCGAGTTCTTGTAGGAAGTTTTCATCTTCCGAGTGTAGATCTAGTTTATGAATCGAGTTGTAGGAATGTTGTTCCGAGGTGTAGGATTGTTTTCAATCCGAGATTAGTGGAGTAGCCGAGTCTAGTGCTTTGCTAGATCGGTGATTGAAAAGTGGATGTACCCAAGGTTGGGGAACCACTATAAATCTTGTTGTTGTCTGTGATTGCTTGTGTGATTTCTCTGTGCATAGATCGCTAAATTTTTTATTCCGCAAAAGTCGCACAACTAACCTATTCACCCACTCTAGGTGATATTGGTAAGACAACTTAAAACATTTTCAGTTTCCAATAATAGTATGCAGGGACTCCGCTGTTATGTTCTTAGCATTGAGGCGTAAGAGAGGTCTAGTCCTGGTAGTGTGCCTACCCGCCTAGGAGTGAAGACACCAGCTTCACTACCATCGTGAGCCACGATGGTTGGTACTTGAGAGGTTGGCCACCTAGAAAAAAAGTGGGAATGCATGAAAGGTCTGTGCAAAGATTCGTGTGTGTGAGTTATATAATAAGCATTACATTGCATAGCATGACATAACATACGCACTTGCAGATCCCCATCACATAAATTAGTATGGGCACTTTTATATGATGAGTTATAATTTTGGAAATCTTAATTTATAAGTTTATATATGCATTCATATAAGTTAAGGTATGCTTATGTGATGGTAGTGTAACTGCTTTACTTTTCTAGTTTTACTTAGCCACTCTTAGTGTACTTTTATACTGTGTTAGTTATTGCTCTTCTTTACTTTTATTATTGCCCATACTGATATAGAACTGTTATAGAATTATCTATATATACCACTGTCACCTGCTTGTACATTCTGCTATTATTTGTCCTCTGCTTTCTTCCTCCCACGCGGTGCCTAGGGGTCGTTGGGATGAGGCAGGGACGAAGCGACTGAGTCTAGTTTGACTGATGGTCGTTGGACCACATCATTTTAAAGACACGTGGAGACGCCACCGTAGTTCAACCAGGCAGAGACAGAGATTGAGACACCAAGAACTGAGGAGCCGGAGACACACCCTACTACTATTACCCATCGTCAGGTTGATGATCATATGGTTTATCTTCCTCCTTGTTAGTTGAGAGAGAGTGATATTTATGATTCTTATGTACTGGGAATAAGCCTATTTCTTGTACTCTTTAATATCCCATGTATATCTTTACTTAGTTATTTATATATCTATGATGTAATGTGTGGGCTTGTTTTACTTCTTCGCTTATTGGCTATGTGAATGGTCATGCTTGCCAGCAGGGTCACTGTATTGTGGTGGAAACTAACTCACAGTTGGTGTCATTGTAAGGAGATGGTCCTGGGCATAAATCTTTCCTCGACCGTGTCAAATTCCGGAGGGGGAGATTTTACAGTTGGTATCACCGTACCACAATCATAAGCAAAAGAAGTCCACAAACCTCTGGGTCACCCCACTCGAGCTTCAGTTTGCGGACAAACTAAGTAGCAGAAGTTATGGTGTGCCCATGTGAGAAAATCACATCTTTTGTCCACAAAAGTGAGATGAGGCCAACCTTATTTAACTATTGAAGTGTTTCAAACTATAGGCTATGGTTCCCCATTTGTCAGATGTTGTTCCTTTCCAGCAGTCAGAGTTGGGTCAAACTCTCACGACCATCATGGATGCCTTTAGAGCTCAACAGGGTCCAACCACACAGCCAAACCCGAGCTCAAATTAGTTAACTACCTTCAGAGGTCTCTCCCCTCCGACATACTTTGGGACAGAGATAGCAGACATGATGGAGGAGTGGGTGGACACTATCCAAGAGATGCTAACAGGGATCCTTTGCTCGGACAACCAGGAAGTAGCCTTGGCAGTTACGATACTGGCAGGCCATGCCAAGAGGTAGTGGAAGTTGCTCATAGGCTCCACCTTTGCTGATTATGAGTATTCCCAAATCAAATGAAAATAGTTTATAGAGGCCTTGTTAGAGCATTTTATATCCCCGACAGACAGAGATGCACTCGAGGATCAGTTTCTACACTTAATGTACGGAAATTAGTCAGGGCTGGAGTACCAGTGGAAGTTTTCACATTTGGCAGGATTCACTAGTCCTTTGAGTGAGAAGGACAATGCGAAGAAATTATATAGAGGGCTTCGGGACCCGCTCAGGCAGGCTCTTTTGTTCATATTAGAGGCCAGTTTGCTGAAGATTATCCAGACGACGAAGAATTGGGAGGCAGATCATCTGATGGTGCAGGGCAGAGGGAAGAGACCAACTGAGCGGATGTATCATGATGAGGGTAGCAGAGGGCCGCAACGGGGAAGGTTTATGATGCACAGGGGAGGTAGAGGACGTCCCTATTCTGGTGTCAGGCCATAGCAGCGACCTCTTGCAATGCCAGCCCCACCATACATCCAGGAGCCGCAAAGATTTGATGACATAGGACGCCCTCCGGTGGTATACTTTGGATGCCACCGGCCTGGGCACATAAGAGCCCACTGCCCTTAGCATTTCCCTCCACCTCCTCCACCTCCAGTAGTTTCTCTGGCATAGTGGGGTAGAGGTCGAGGACGAGGTCGTGGATAAGGACCTCACTATGGCGGCCGATGGCTGGAGAAGATATATGCGCTGGATCTTGGCCAACCTAGGAATCCTACGGAGGTCATCACAGGTACTTTAAAATTTGTACTTTGAATTGTTTATGTGGTACCTTAGCAACCCTTTATATAAGTAGTTGTTAAAAATCAAAACAACCAACCTCAGGTATAGTACATGTGTGTGGTAAGCCCACCCTCACCTTATTTGACATGGGAGCATCACACTCTTTTGTCTCAGAAGATTTTGTGAAGGATTTGGATAGACGCTAACATTTCCCCGGACTCCTCAGGCTAGTCTGACTTCCAGACGGATCAGAGGTGCAGTCTACTACAAAGTGAAGTATGTTCGTAGACATTGGTGGCAAGCTGTTTGACACGCCATCGATGATCTTACCGCTACCAGACTATGATCTGATTCTAGGCATGACATGGCTACACTGGTACCATGCCAAGATCGACAGCCCAGATAGGAGGATCACATTAAAACACAGAGACTTGGAGGTAGTCTTCGAAGGTATTATGCCTCTCTCCACATTATTATAATCATCTGTATAGGTTATTCTGGCCCAAGAGTAGGGAGATGAGGTGTAAATGATTTGTTTTGAGATTGTGGAGGAGGAGGCATCCATTGGTGGTATTCCAGTGGTTCGGGAATTCCCCGATGTATTTCCTGAGAAGTTGCCCAGACTACCCCCGTATAGAGGTGTAGACTTCTAGATACAGTTATTACCAGGCGCGAGGCCTGTCTCTCGGGAAACTTACCGGATGGCACCGATGGAGCTTTTGGAGGTATGGACTCAGCTACAGGAGCTGGTGGATTTAGGCATTGTTAGACTGAGTTCCTCGTCATGGGAATCTCCCGTCTTTTTCGTGAAGAAGAAAGATGGATCGCTCTGAATTTGCATCGATTACCGGTAGCTCAACCGATTGACGGTGCATAATACTTATCTGTTACCAAGGATCGACAAGTTGTTTGATCAGCTAGAGGGAGCGCACTGGTTCTCTAAGCTTGACCTAAGGTCAGCCTACCATCAGTTGTGGATTCAGGAGGAGGATATACTGAAGACGGCATTCAGTTAATGCTATGACTTGTTTGAGTTCACAGTGTTGCCCTTCGGGCTCATGAATGTCCCCTCCACATTCATGAGTTTGATGAACTAGGTATTTGAGCCATTTCTGGATGAGTTTGCTATAGTTTTTATAGACGACATCTTAGTCTACTCTAGGACTGAAGAGGACTATACCCGTTACTTGGAATTAATCTTGGGGAAGCTGTGGGAGCACCAGATATATGCAAAGTTTTCAAAGTGCCAATTCTGGCCGAAAAAGGTGGCTTTCCTCAGGCACATTATCAGTGGAGCTGGGTTAGCAGTGGACCCGGCCAAGGTGCAAGCGGTGGTAATTGGTTGCAGCCGAAGTCGGCTGTAGATATTAGTAGCTTCCTTGGACTTGTCGGCTATTACTGCAAGTTTGTGCAAGGGCTTTCAAGGATAGCACTCCCCCCACATCTTTGATGAAGAAGGGTGCGACATTCACTTGGACTGAGCAGTGCGAGTCCGTATTTCACGAGCTGAATGATAGACTCACCTTAGCTCCCATCCTTTCCCTTCCCTCAGGAAAGGAAGGATTCTAGATTTATACAGATGCGTCGTACCAGGGCATGGGTGGTGTACTGATGCAGCACGAACATGTTATAGCGCATGCTTCAAGGCAGCTGAAGAACCACGAACAAAACTACTCAGTGCACGATTTTGAGCTCGGGGCTATAGTCCTCACCTTGAAGGTCTGGAGGCACTACTTGTATGCGGTTCATTGTGAGTTCTTCTTGGATCACAAGAATCTCAAGTACATTGACACGTAGAAGGACCTGAATCTATGCCAGAGGAGGTGGTTAAAGTTCCTCTACGATTATGATTATACCTTGCACTATCACCCATGGAAGGTGGACAATGTAGCAGATTCTTTGAGCAGGAGAGCTGACACTACTAGACTGGAGTCTCGGGCAATGGCCATGGATATAGTGAGAATGATAGAGGACATGCAGATGACTATGGTGTTGAGGTCTAATCCAGAGTTTTTAGCGGAGTACTTGGCAGCTCTGAGCAGGGAGTGTGATATGAGAGACCGTATTAGGGCAGAGCAGAGGCAGGATACAACGTTGGAGCCTATATTTATAGCCTTTGAAGAGGGCAAGTCAGAGGAGTATTCACTACGTGGCGACCTCATTCATTTCCGGGGAGATGTTTATATACCTATAGGAGATGGGATCCGTGGAGACATACTCAGGGAGGCACACTGCAAACGATATTTAGTGCACCCCGAGATCACCAAGATGAAGGCGGATCTGCAAAAGACCTTGTATTGGCCCAATATGAAGAGGGATACCATTGATTTTGTGACATACTATGAGGCATGTCAGCGGGTGAAGGTCGAGTGCAAGAGCCCTAGAGGATTACTACAGCCACTGTCGGTGATTGAGTGGAAGTTCAGGGATATTTTGATGGATTTTGTACACGGGTTGCCTCGCTCTCACTACAACACGATTCTATATGGGTCATCGTGGACCTATTGACCAAGGTAGCCAGGTTCATCCCAGTCCAGAAGGAGGCTCTAGTTGGTGTATTGGTGAGGCTATTTGTGGAGCATTTTGTGAGGTACCATGGCTTACCCAAGACGATAATATCAGATAAGAACGGTCGATTTACTTCCAGGGAATGGAGGGCGGTGCAGGAGTAATAAGTTCCCAGCTCGCATTTAGTACTACCTTTCATCCACAGACCGATGGGCGGACGGAGCGGACAAACAGGACCATAGAGGATCTGCTACGGTTGTGTATACTTGACACAGGGAAGCCCTGGGAGCGACTGTTGTCATTGATTGAGTTCTCTTACAACAATAACCATCAGGCCAGTATTGGCATCGATCCCTATGTGGCTCTGTATGGGAGGATGTGTCAGACACTGCTATCTTGGGTTCAGGATGAGGACCAAAAGCGCTTGGATCAGATTACGTCGAGGACACGGACGCACAGATTCAGCTGATAAGAGACAGGATGCTAGAGGCTCAAAGTTGGCAGGCAAAGTATTACATTGTAAGGCATCGTAAGGTAGAGTTCTAGGTGGGGGACAAGGTGTTTTTGAAGATACGGCCGATGCACGATGTTTTGTGAGTGCGTAGGCACAAGAAGCTCATCCCTAGATTTATGGGGACTGAAACAATCCTGGAGTGGATCGGCCCCTTGACATATAGGCTAGAGCTACCGCTAGAGTTGACGAACCTGCACGATATTTTTTACGTCTCCTCACTTCAGAAAGCATTGCTTCGGTCGGAGTAGCATATTACTTCTACCTCTGGCCCGATAGCATCTGTCTGATCAATTCGTTTGGAGCCAATCCGAATCGACGATACAACGGTCCGAGTTTTGCGAAAGAAGAGCGTCCATTTGGTCAAGGTGTTGTGGTCCAAAAGGGGCAGTAGGAGCACAGTTGGTAGACCTTGGACCTCATACAGAAGAAACACTCGGAGCTCTTTGCCTTAGGTACAAACTAAACCTCCTTCAAGTTGATCTTTTCTTCACTTGTGAAACCCCATAGACCCGAGTTTGAATTTCGAGTACGAAATTTTTGTTTTGTTTAATGGAATTTGTAAAATCTCCCGCACTTCTAGACCCCCTAAAGTTAGGGTTATGGCTTGAGTGGTGCATGGAGGCCCTAGTGTGACCCAAGCTCAGCTTGAACTTAGGGAAAATTGCTATGTGCACCCCCAATGTGCACAAGTCAACCGAGGTCAATTCACACCCACGTGAACTCTCCCCCTCAAGGTAAGCTCAATAACACCTCCCTAACCATAAGGGAGATATAACTGAGTAATGGACTCAAGTCTAGGTCAATCAAATTCCCCAAATTGATCAAAGTCAACTTTAAGTCAACATAGGTCAAACCTTCACCTAAGAGGTCCAATTGTCCATAAGACCTAAAAATGACCTTGTCCTTAGTCTTGGGACATCAAGGGAGACTCAGGTGACCCCAAAGCCCCATCATGGGGTCACCAATTTGACTAAAGTCAAACCTATCCCTATTTAGGTCAAAATCATGCTATTTGGCAAAATTGACCCAATTGGGGCATCACCGTGACCCCATCAACATTGGGTTATGTAAAGGAACTCAAGACACACCCCTTGGACCAGTCAACCCATCAAGTTGACCAAAGTCAACTCCAAGGTCAACCATGGCCAATGTGAACCCTAAAGGCTAAATGAGAGCCCAAGCCAATTAAAGTGGGCTAAGGCCTTGCCCAAGGCCCATCCTACGACCCACTATGTTTATCAGATTTATTTAATCGGAATTAGGTGATTTAATTAGGTTTTAATGAAGGTAATTATGGGGGGGTTCATTTGGAGGGGGAATAATGGAGTGAGGTCAAGTAGCACTCCCTTCTTTCCTAACCCCTCCTTTCATTTCCCCTGATGAAGAGGAGTTTTCCAGCAGTTACAGTTTAGCCACCATCAAGGAGGCCATTAATTGACCATGATCGAAACCCCCCACCTTGGATCTCCTATATAGAGGCCACCAAAGCTCAATTCAATCCATTCATCACCTTTAGAGTGCCTCAAGAAGTCGAAATCGACTCTTGGATCATTACAAACGGCGGAGAATCGAGTTTGGGAGGAGGTTCACCAAAAAATGACAAAACCATGGCCACCCGCTGGAGTAGCCGCATCCAAGCCCGAAATCAGACATGTTTCTCCCCCTCTCCCCTTGTGCTAACTTCCTAGGTCAATTGGATTTGAGATCGGGCTCAATTGGGCCGAGTTCCATTTTCAAATTCCATGGAAAAAGCCATTTTGGCTCCTCTGGAGTTCGCCAAAAACCACCACCTCCGGCGGCCAAACCAGCGTCAGGCGATAGCCACTGCCTCAACAGAGGTGGTGGTCACTCTGGCTGGTCAGGGAAGTGGTCGGGTGGCCTGGAAACAACTCTAGAAAGAGCTCCAGGTCAGGAAAATCCCTCTCCTCGTCTGGAGGCAGGGGATGAAATCA
Organism: Platanthera guangdongensis; assembly: GCA_039583875.1. NCBI lineage: Eukaryota > Viridiplantae > Streptophyta > Magnoliopsida > Asparagales > Orchidaceae > Platanthera > Platanthera guangdongensis. Next base: position 81,312,753 of record CM077151.1, read on the forward strand.
CCACCATTGATTTGGATTTATATTAATTATTATATAGTTTGCCCTCTTTAATATGCACTTTTTGATGCTGAAAAATGAGACTCTTAGGTGCAGAAGCATAAAAAGTGCCCAACATGAAAAAGGTAGCCATATGACTCTACTTTAATTAGAAATTAAAATCATGTCATTTGGGGCACTGTAGCTCCCTATAGGGAAATTATTGTGAGACTGGTCCATAGGGTAGGGCAATCACTATTTCTTGAATAACTTTTAATTGGCTAATGGTTTTGAGTTAAAATTTGGAGGTAGTATGTATCTACCATAGATACACCCCTATCTCCTTTTTTATATGATCATGGAGCAGATCGGCCCCTTAACATATAGGCTGGAGCTACCACTAGAGTTGGCAAACCTGAACGACATTTTTCATGTCTCCTCACTTCGGAAAGCATTACTTCGGCCAGAGCAGCATATTACTTCTGTAACATCCCGTTTCAGGCTAGACCCCTCGCACGCATCTTGAGTCATGAGACTTGACTCAGGCTCAGGGTACATTGGCCGTAGGGTTAGGGTTAAGTGATACTCAATGCATTATGGGGGAATATATTTCAAATAAAATGGACAAGGGAAATTCATCGGATATTGTCAAGGATATCTGATGAATCCGTCGAGTATAATTATCATTCGTCGAGTATCGCTGGAAGATACCCGACGCACTCGACACCTGGACGGGGGCGACTTCCAAGTAAAATTCATCGGATATCACCAATGATATCCGACAAATTCGTCGATTATGGTTGAGAAGGATTCAACGAGATGAAGAATGGAAATTCGGCCAAGTGAAATTCGTCGGATATCCTCGAGGATATCCAATGTAGTCGTCAAGTATGTCTACAAGTTCATTGAGTATCGTTGAGTGATACTCAACAAACTCTGTAACATCCCTCAAACAACTAGAACCCTAAGAGTGGTTTTGTCATGACTGGGTCATGACAAAACCCTAAGAAGCTCAAGAAGATCAGGTGAACTAAGGCATGATGGTAGAAATCACCATGGTCTGCAAATAACACATTCCAATTACCCAACCTAGTGTTTGACTTTAGGGCCTCACCTTGACTCCTTGACCACACCATATCATCTCTAACCCTTTAGAAGGTTCATTGGGTCACCTAAAACCAATTGGGGTCAACTAAAGTGGTAAAGTTGACCAAAGTCAACCCTAAACCTAAAGTGGACAAAGTGGTCTATCTAGGGCCAGTGGACCTCCAACTTGCCAAAATGACCCTTCCTAGACCTTAGGAGAAGCCAATGGGTCACTACGGACCCATTGGGGTCAACCCAAAAGGTCAAGTTGACCAAAATTCAACCCTAACCCTAAAGAGGTCAAAGTGCCCTATTAAGGGTCAAGTGATCTCCAAGGTGCCAAAACAACCCTACCCAACCCTTCCTAGACATTAGGGGAGGTCAATGGGTCACCAAGGACCCATTGGGGTCAACCCAAAAGGTCAAATTGACCAAAGTCAACTCAACCATAAAGTAGGTCAAACTAGCCAAAATGACCTAACCAAGCCCAACTCACTTGGGTTAAGCCCAATTTGAGTGGCCCACTAGCTTTAGGAGGCTGATATTTACTTAAATTGCCATTGAAATTCTAGAGGAAGTGACTAGGAGAGAGAAAGTTAAGTTGCCCTTTAATGGATGAGAGAGAAAGAGAGAGAAAGACAGAGAAAGAGGGACATTCATGGCTTGGAAGGCCAAGGGGCCTCCTCTCTTCATCTCCAATGGATTGGTTCATCTCCCCCATCAGTTCTGAGAAGATCAATGGGTTTTACATGCCATTCAGTGGCTGTGTGCAGTGAATTCCACCATGGTCAAAATTCTTCGTTAATGGCCATTAATGGCTTTGAAGCCATGACCCTCCCTCTTCCCCATTTGATCAATTTCAGAGCTCCCTGGACCCCCAGCAGTCGGTTATACCCTTCCCCTGAAGAAATTGAAGGTCTTGGTAGTGTTGTTGCAAAGCACCTGATAGCTCCACCGTCGGCCATGCCGCACCACCACCAAACACGTCGGCAAGCCCGGTTGCAGGTCCACTTCTCCTCCTCTCCCCGTGTGATAGCATCCTATATCAATAGGATTTGAAATCGAGCCCAATTGGGATGATTTTCATTCTTGAATTCCATGAAAAATCATGGTTTTTGCATTCTCGAGTTCGCCGGAAACCTCCACCTCTGGCGGCCGTACCGCCTCCCGACGATAGCCACCACCTCAAAGGAGGTGGTGGTAGTGGTGGTCGGCCATGGAAGTGTCTTGGTGGCCGGGAAAAGTTCGTGAAAGCTGCTCCAGGTCGAGTGAATCACGACCCTTTGCTGGAGGAGGAAGAGATAATCAGAGCTGGCTCTTGTCATAATAATTAATTATTATTAGCATTATTTATCCCTTTACTGTACTTTTTTTAAATCAGGAAAATAAGGCTCTTAGATGTTGAACCATGAAAAATGGCCAACATGAAAATTGTATATCATGAAGTCTACTTTATTTTAAAACTGATTTCAACACATTTTGGTTAGTGGTCGGACCACATCACTCAAAATGGTGCAGTCTATACATAGGGCTAGTCAGAGACTAAATTGAGTGCCCCCATTAAACCACTTGTCTAAATGACTTGAAATTTGGACTGGGAGTCAGACCTACCCATACTTGTAATATATCCAAAAATTGGAATTTTTGGAGAAACGTTTTCTATAATTTTGGTAAACATTTAATAATATATTTATGAGTTAATTAAGGGGTCTAACTACCTCACAACTCCCCAAAGTTTTGGTGTATGGTCCTTAGGATCATTATATGTCATAGGTAAAAATTTCAGCCCATTTGGGGTTGATTTGAATGGGTACTGTGTGACCAAAGTTTGGCCCCTTAAGGGTAAATTAGGGCAAAAGGGTGCTTGGGGCATGGAGGGGCCAATTCTCACCCAAAGGGGATGTGACTTTGGCCAGAGCCTCAAGATCATTTAAAACATCCTCACTTAGAGTTTGGGTGGTTTGGGGTGGTTATGCCCTCGGACCCTAGTTCAAACCCTAAGGTTGAACTTTGGGGGTTTGTGAAGGACATAGGGTGATATGTCCTTGTATGGACTTGGAGTTTAGTCCATGTGATCTTAGGGTGGTGAATAGCCTGAGGAATAAATTTTGTGACATTTAGACACATGAACACACTTTAATCAATTGGAAATTGTTTAGGCATATACCTCTTTATGGAAAAATTGAAAGGTCATATGAACTTGGATCTTTATGAAATTTTGGCAGAAGAGTTTTTATAGCAATATGAGCCTTTGAAATGTATTATTGGATGTTTGGAAGAAAGTATCTCGAACTTATAGTTATAACATTCATGTTTTCCTTTAGATTATTTTGAAGTAATCATGGTTAAATTAACTTAGAATGTTATGAAACTCTGGCAGTATTGATTAAATATCATTAATACACACTAGTCAGTAATTTGGAAGGATTGGACATTATCTCATAGCACTTCATGTGTTAAGTGAACTAGTGCACCTTGTCTTGATCAATAGATAATAAACATTATATCTTGCCAGAGAAATAAGTTTCTTGGCCAGAGAATCTTTTAGGGCATATTAATGCTTGAAAAATTATTACATGTTGTTTGGAAGAGATTGCAAGTATGTTTCTTCACAAAGTGCCATATTAGGGATTTATTTGAAGTATTTTTCTATATAGCTTACTGAATTTGGAATTGTATGAAACTTAGTCAGTAATGTTTTATGATCATATTAAAGCACTAGTAATTTTTGTGTAATTTTTGGATAGTGTTTGGTGGTATTTTCCTCTTTATCTCTATTTATTGCAATTATTTTGAATTAATTAATTAGGGGCTAATAAATTTATTAAAATTTGTGAAACTTGGTATTCTCAGATATTTTGGCATCATATAGTGTTCATAAGTTTTTGGGTTGTCATAACTTAAGGAAATCTAATACTTCATGTTCAAAACCACCCATGGCCTAATTTTGGAGAAAATTTGATAAATGATAAATTAATTAGGAAAATTACAAGTTTACGGATTTAGTCTTAAAATATCATTATTGACCCCCAATAATAATCTTAGGTCATTTGGATTAATAATTGGAGGGATCACGATTCATGCACACCACATAGCTCATTAGGTTTGCACATAATAAAGCTGTAGAATTAAGGGATCATGTGAACCTCAGTATGGGATAAAAGGGTAGTTGGTGAACCTAGTCTTGTTGGAAATGAATAAGGTCACCAACAGAAGGCAAGTAGTGAGAGCCTGGTTGACTAGAGGCATGGTTGTACTCAGGATTGGCGGAGGATCGTCTTTCCCTGGAGAAAGAGTCTAAATACACTTAGGGCTAATTCAAGTGTAATGTCAAGAGGGTTTGGACATTGGTAGTTACCAATAATAATAAGTACCTTGTAAAAGGGAGCTTTGAGCTTCAACCCATCGTAGTTCCTAGTGCCCCTGAGAGCCCTTCATAGGAAATGCCCTCGGCAATCCAAGCATAACCTTAAATCATAAGATTAAATGTTAAAGAGTAATTAGAAATATTAGGACTCCACTTTCACTCACCCCGATGATTCGGGAGGTTAGCTTTATTAGATTATCCGAGCGGTAGGCTCAGTGGTTGTGGAAATGGTCAAATTAGCCAGGTGAGCCAAAGGCTCAGAAGGTAGTTATAACAGACAGGATAGACTGGGGAGCCAATGGCTCTGAAATTCATGGTTGCATGTGCATAAAGTGGTGGTTCTTCGGTATTAGATGATCGATCGCATTGACATCGATTCGTTGACTCGGCAAGTGTGGTTTGATTTAGCCAAGGAAAAGTCTTGCTGTTGGTCAGCATAGTATGTGGTGACTCTGGTGTGTCCTTCAGAGGCGTACGTAAGGGCTAGGCCTGGTAGTACAGTTACCCGCCTAGGAGTGGGGTGGCCCGACCCACTATCTCCGTTGGTCACTACGGAGGCTCCTAGGAGTGAAGCTAGCTTCCAAAATGGGAGAACTAAAGGTCTGTGTGCATAGAGTCGTATGCGTATGTTGTACTTGTATGAATCATGGCATAACATATCACTACACACATACCTGCATATAACATGACACCTCATCATATAAACTAGTATGAGATAGCTTATACGATAGGAGCCTTACAAAAGACCCCTTAACTTATAAATTTGTATGGGCATTCATATAAGTTAAGGTTACTTATTTCATAGTTTACTTTACATGTATTTACTGCTCTACTTTACTTGTTTATATTATTGCTTCCTTATTATAGTTCTTTAGTACATACACTTGCTAGGGTAGTTGTCACTTAATTATTCACCCTGCTTTGTTGTCCTCTGCTTTCATCCTCCATTCACGGTGCTTAGGAGTCGCTGGGGTGAGGCGAGGATGATAATGGATTAGTCTTTTGACTAACGGTCAGTGAACCACATCATTTTAGGAATTTGAGGTGATGCACCCGTCGCAGGAGGAAGACATGACATGAGGAGTTGTTGCTACGCACTACCACTACAACACGACGACAGTCGAGGATGGATTTCAGTTTGCTTCCGCTTAGATGTTGTGAGTTGTGTGAGAGAGATCATTTGTATTAGACATGTACCGGGCTTAAGCCCTTTTTCTACACTCTTTCATATTTTGTACTCATTGTGGACTATTGTTCTTATATATATATGTGACTCTTGTAGACTGGATTATATTTGTCTCTATTGATATTTATATTTCTTTGGTAATCACTAATGCCGGTAGGATCGACGTTTTGTAGTTACGACACCCCGAGTGTTGGTGTCACCGCAAAACGATGATTTTGGGCGTAAGACCCGGTAGCGTAGCAAACAAATTGGGTCTTACAAACTTGTATCAGAGGAAATATCGATCTAAAGAGAAGAAGTCCATAAAATATTGGGTCACCCCGCGCGAGCATTAGTTTGGGGACAAACTAAGCAACGGAAGCTATGGTATGCCCATGTGTAAAGATCACAAAATATAGTCCATAAATCAATGAGTTAGGCCAACCCAACTAGGAAACTCGACTTGCCAAGACGATTCTTAGCATATCCTGGTCTAAATTGACCATAGGTATAAATTCAGTTAAGGAACGAGGATACCCGAAGCGACTAGAGGAGTATAACGCGAGAGTAGTTACTTAAGGCTTAAACTTTGATGTCTCTACTTTACTTATCAAGTACTACTATCACCTGTTACCTAAACTAATAGGGACAACTTAAGGAGAATTGACGCCTATGAACCATTAATGGAATAGTAGGGGACTCAAGACTCTACCCTCATATTGATGGTATGATTAGGATGAGACAACCATCATACCAAATACTAAGGGTCGAATAAGAATTAAAGATCAGAAGGGAACCATTTGGGATTGGGTCACAGGAGGCCCTGAGAGGATTTTCGTAAATGGTAATATGGAGAGTCCAAAGGTATGGAGTATATCAACGAGTTTCATGTTGGAACCCCAAGTCTAAGGTTGCATGCCCAAAGGATCGTGTACATTTATCGGAGGAATATAACATTTTGATATCGAAGATACTTAGCCCAAGATAGGTATGGGCTTATCTTTTGTTTATTGGGTATTATCTTTTATTTATTGGGCAAATTAGTTACTATCTGAACAGAAAAAAAAGTAGACCAAAAATTTGGAGTAACAAAATATTTATTATCCAAAAAGGTATGTATTACAAAGGTATGACCTCCCTTTTATAGAATAGAGGAGAGAGGAGAGATTACAAATAAGCAATGTGGGAATAATAATTATAGGAACAAGCATCAATACAAGCCGCATAAGCCGCGTGGTTAGACTAACCGCACGATAACTACACTGTGCAGAAGACAACCCGACATTGTCTTCAAGTCGCCATAGACAAGCCGCCAGACCGCCCGGTCACCAATCAGCACCAACTGTCTAGCACGCCGCTGTATAGAAAATGCCAGATCGCGCGGTTTCCAAGCTGCTAGAGGCAGACTGCCAGACCGACCGGTCTCCAAGCCGCCATGGGTAGACCACCAGGCCGCTCGGACAAAATGCAACAACACTCCCCCTCAAGCTGGAGCATATATATCAATCATGCCCAACTTGTTGCAGATGTGGAAAAAGAAAGTAGACACAGGCTTGGTAAAGATATCTGCTAGCTCATTGTCGGAGGTAATAAAGGGAGTACAGATCTGTTTCTTCAAAATCTCTTCCCGAATAAAATGGCAGTCAACTTCAATGTGCTTTGTCCTCTCGTGGAAGACCAAGTTTTTAAAGATATATATAGCGGCCTTGTTGTCGCAAAACATAGGTAGAGGATGGTTGTAGACCTCTCCTAAGTCAAGCATGAGAGCCCGCAACTACTTTAATTCACATGTGGTCGACGCCATACTTCGATACTCTGCTTCAGCACTTGACTTGGAGACAATAGACTGTTTCTTTCTCTTCCAGCTCACAAGGTTTCCCCCCACAAATGTACAAAAGCCCGATGTGGACTTGTGATCTTCTTTGTCATCAGCATAGCTAGAATCCGAGTATGCTTCAACATTCAAGTGACCATTCTTTTGAAACAGTAATCCTTTACCCGGTGCCGCTTTAATATATTCCAATATCCTCAGTGCAGACTACAGATGGCACTCCCTAGGAGCTTGCATGAACTGGCTAACCCTCCCTACAGCATAGGAGATGTCAGGTATGGTTACCGTGAGATAAATAAGTTTGCCGACCAAATGCCTGTACCTTGTAGTACTGATAGAGGAGGCGAGTCATCTGTCCAGGTTTTATCTTCTCCAATAGCCATGGGACATCATGCAAGTTTAGCACCAATCAACCTTGTCTCTTTAAGAAGATCAAGAGCATACTTCTGTTGAGAGAGGACCTAGGAGTTGGCCTTTCGAGAGATTTCTATCCCCAGAAAGTATCTTGGGGAACCCATATCCTTTGTGACAAGGCGTTGACGGAGATGTTTATTCGTTAAGGCTATCCTATCCAGGTCATCTCTAGTGAGAAGGATATCATCCACATATACAACAAGAACCACCAGACCTAGGGAGGTTTTGCGAATGAACAGTGTGTGATCGGCCAAACTCCTAGTAAAACCCACGACCGCTACAATGCACTAAACTTGTCAAACCAAGCCCGAGGGCTTTGCTTTAGGCCATAAATGGCCTTCTTCAGCTTGCATACCCGACTCTTCCCTCGAGCAACATACCCAGGAGGTTGCTCCATATAGACATCTTCTTGAAGATCACCGTATAGAAAGGCATTTTTGACATCTAGTTGGGAAATTGGTCAATCCTTGTTGACGGCCACAGAGAGGAGAACTCGAATACTGCTGAGATGGGCAACGGGAGAGAAGGTGTCAAAATACTCAATACCATAAGTCTGAGTGAAGCCTTTGGCGACAAGGCGTGCCTTGTAACGATCCACACTACCGTCTGGACGGAACTTCACAACAAAGACCTATCGACAGCCAACAACATCGGTGCCTAACAGTGGCGGAGCGAGGGTCCATGTACCCCGCTCATTGAGGGTGGCAATTTCATCATCCATGGCCGCCTTCCAATTAGGAATACCAAGGGATACTTGGTAGGTCCGGGGAGTGGCAGTGGTAGAGATCGCCAATGCAAAAGTCATGCAAGAAGGAGTAAGGCGAGCATAGGAAATAACAGCAGCTAGCGAGTGCTGGGTACATGTCCGCACCCCTTTGCGAAGAGCAATGGGAAGATCCAGGTTGGCGTGTTCCTCAATTTCTGTGGCATTCATGGTGAAGAGAGCTGGCCCGGGAGTAGAGAGAGATGATTGCGGAGAGGAGGGAGATATCTCAGGAGTTGGACACGGTGGAGGAGATGGTGGAGATGGTGGAGGTGGAGAAATCTCAGCAGTTGTAGATAGGACGGAAGGGGTGGTATGAGAAGTAGGAACATCAGGAGGAGAAGAGGAGTCATGAGAGAAGTAGGATGCATTTTCAAAAAAGGTGACGTCCACATAGACGAACTGCTTGCAGGCAACCGGGTCAAAGCAACAATAACCTTTCTAAGTGGTACGGTACCCCAGAAAGACACATTTGGTGGCCCGTGGTAAGAGTTTGTCATGGGTGGTTGAGGGAGAGTGCACAAAGGTTGTGCACCCAAAGACATGCAGAGGGAGAGGAAACGGATCCTTGCCCGGATAGAGAATGGAGAATGGGGTTTTGCAGTGGAGAACCGCGGAGGGAATGCCATTGATAAGATAGCAGGAGATGATAATAGCATATCCCCAATAGGAGCGAGGAACCTGCATTTGTGTCAGCAGAGTGTGCGAGACATCAAGGAGGTGATGGTTTTTGCATTCTACCACGCCATTTTGCTGTGAGGTATAGACACAGCTAGTTTGATGAACAATATCATGTTACATACAGAAGGAAGAAAAATCATGAATAAGATATTCTTTTGCATTATCAGAGCGAAAGATTTTAATAGAGACATCAAATTGATTCTTAATCATAAAATAAAAATGTTCATATATTGAATAATTCAGAGCGATCTTTTAAGAGATACGCCAACGTACAGTGGGAGAAATCGTCAATAAAAATTACAAAATATGAACTACCCCAACCTATGGTGGGGGTAGGAGCAGGACCAATGATTTCAGAGTGAACTAGATCAAACTGTCGGGAAGATCCACGACCTGGCTTTGGTGGGAAGGAGGAGTGGTGATGCTTACCAAGCTGATATATGTCACAGTTGAGAGGAGGACTCTGCGAAGGAAGGTGGGGCAGAAGCTGACGTAGAAGTCGTGGAGGAGCATGACCAAGATGATTGTGTCACTAGACAAGTCAGTAGAAGAGTAGGAGAAGGCGGACAATATGGAAACATTGTCGAGGAAGTAGAGGCCGCTGCTCTCAGTCCCAGTAGCAATCGTCCGTTGGGAGCCCGGATCCTGAAAAGAATAATAAGTAGGAGTGAATGTGACGGAACACTGTAGTTGCTTGCACAGAGAAGTAACCGACAATAAATTACAAGGTAAATTGGGCACGTAGAGGGTATCTGCGAAGTGAAGAGACGGAGTGACTTGAACCACACCCATTCTATTGACCGGTGAGGGAGAGTCGTCCGTAATAAAGACTGGGGGCAACCGATCATGCTTTTCTAGGAGAGAAAAACACTAAGGATTGTAGGTCATATAATTGGTAGCACCGTTGTCGATCAGCCATTTACCTTGAGTAGCGACGTGGTCACTACCTGAAGACGTGACCACCGAGGCGAACTGCTTCTAAGAGGAGGTAGAAGCATCCCCAGTTGGTCGAAGATGAGGATGCTTCTTCCAACAGCGATCAACTGTATGGCTGGTGCGGCCACAGTTAGAGCAGAGAAAACGGGAAGCACCGCATTCGCTGGATTGGTGATTGCGTCCACCAGAGCCACTCTGCTGAGTCTGGTGAGCGTAGTTGTCTGGTTGAGGAGGGGAGGATAACAATGAATGTTGTAGCAGAGAGGTAACCACGGCTATGTGGGCAGCAGTGGAATCCAGGGTGGGAGACTCCGCCTCGCCAAGGATGTAACGCCCCGAAACTCAAAGGATCAAAGGGGGACGTTTTGGGCCAGTTTGGGTTCTGGCAGAAGGCACACGGCCTGGGACACGGGCATGTCCCAGGGCGTGTCAAGCGTGTGTCGACACTTAGCCGCGAAGTCGTCGAGTTATACTCGACGATTCGTCGAGAATGGGCACACGGCCTGCGACACGGGCGTGTCGCAGGGCGTGTCGACCCGTGTCGACACTTAGCCGTGAAGTCGTCGAGTTATACTCGACGATTCGTCGAGAATGGGCACACGGCCTGCGACACGGGCGTGTCGCAGGGCATGTCGACCCGTGTCGACGATCGTCCCGGGGAGTCGTCGAGATTCACTCGACGATCGTCGAGACAAGGCACACGGCCTAGGACACGGGCGTGTCCAAGGCCGTGTCATCAAGTCGTCGATCTTCCCTCGACGAAATGTCCCGTGTACACGGCCTGGGGTCCAGGCATGTCAAGGTGACACGGGCAAGGACACGGGCGTGTCCTAGAACCCGTGTAGTGCTCGGGTTGAAAATGGGGGAAAAATCATGGGGTACACGGCCGGCCTCACGGCCGTGTCAGCTGGAACACGGGCGTGTCAGCTCGAACACGGGCGTGTTCGATACCCGTGTGAGGGTCCAGGAGATTCGATTTTGACGGCGAATGCGGCACACGGCCCTGGACACGGGCGTGTGCCAGGCCGTGTTCGGTCCAGATTGGGCATTTCAGCCCCGAATCAAAGCCGTTCGTTTTCTTAGGTTGAGATCCAACGGCTGGGGGTTGTTCCTGAGAGGATATACCCGTGATTTGACTTGGAAATCCTCACTTTTCATACCTTATCATCTCTCCAAGTCTTTGGAGAAAGAGGAGAGCCATTGGAGGAAGAAGAACTAGATCCCGCCATTGGAGGAGCTTCGGAGCTCCGAATCGCAAGCCGACTCCGGATCCACGGAGGCAACGCAAGTGCGGTGATTTCCATCCGATTACTTTTCAATGGTGCCAAAGAGGAACGCAAGGGTAACGATCCTCATCTTGAGCACGAATAGCTCTCTTTCTTAGCATAGGAAGCCCGCTCTCGCGAGTTTGCGGAGAGTTGGAGGCGTTCCTTCGGGTAGATATGTAAAGTCCCCGTTGTTTAGAGTCCGTATGCGAGAACGGACATATGCATGATGTGTGAAGCCTACCCGGACATGTTAGTATGGATCGGTGATGTTGCATTGCATAAGGCCGGAGAAGACTCCGCTCTATGGTTTGTTTTTCGGGTTTTCTACACGGTAGATTGCAGCAGGGAGCCTTGGGGACTAACCCAAAGGTGCACCCGGAAAACTGGGCGGATACGAGATCTTGCCAACTTGGTGGCCTGAGAGCCAACTCGAACATAACTGAGTTATGTGATTTGCGGTAGAATGGGACTCGGAGGAAGTTTGACCCGCGCAAATGGCTTAAATTGTCGTTGCGATGTGAGCACGGGTTAGATGGAACCGTACCCGCTTTATGTCGTTCGGTTAGAGAGACCTAAGGTTACGTGGCACTCGCCGTTGGCATAGATGGGAGTCTTCGGCGGTCAATGGCTTAAATTGTCGTGACCCAGGCCAGGAAGACGAATTGCTCATAGGTATGGCCGTCTAAGTGGCGGTGGTGAGTCCGGAATGTTAATGGATTTAATTGATGTGACATCGACCGGTTCACCGAGAATGTGCCCTGAGTGCACGGGGCGTGTGGCCGTGCGAGCCAACGTCTGTGATGAAATGGCTATGGTTATATGCATTGCTCGCTTATGCTAATGAAATGCAGGGAAGGAGCATCGCCGCCCCGAGTTGGGGGCGGGATCGTTATAATTTGGTCAGCATTGCTGACCGTCGCCTTGTTTGCCACCGTGCGGTGGTTTGTTGCTTGCAGGTGCAGCTGGACCAAGCGGTCAATAGCGGGCTAAAGCCCTTTTTGCGAAGCTGGCCCTCGAAGGCCCAAGTGGAAATGTTTTCTGTTTTATTCATGTATGACCGGCCTGCGTGCCGAGGTTTGTAAATCATGTATTATTCAAGTGAAACATTCTGTAAGGCCTTAAGGCCGATTTTGGGTATTTTGTATAACATTCCTAATTATGTAATAGTGGACATTCGTGCTCTAATGCTGGGTTCTTGTTTACAACCTTTAATAACTGCTTCCGCTAGAATGCTCTGTGTAGGACGTTGAGATTGGTTGGATGGTTTCCATAAGTAACCACCCGGTCTGTCTGTGGTATATGGCGTCGGGCCCCGGCCGGACCTACTGTTATATACTATGCGACGGATATGGGGTGTTACAATTTGGTATCAGACTACTGGTTTTGGTCAGGCTTAAACTGAATTCGTGGGCGAATTCTTTTTAAGGGGTGGTGAGCACATTGTGTGCGTCATCGTAATAACAGTAAAAAGAACCCATGAATGTCCACTTAGGAATGAAAATACTCGTGTTTGAGGAACCTGCGTGTTCCTATAATTGCTGTTTGCAATTTTTGTGGTCGCTTAACGGTGTTTTGTACCACTATAGGTGACCCGAAGTGGTGTTGGGCCGTCAGAACACCGAGTTTCTGAGGCTAGTAGTGCACCGGATGTTGCTCCTACAACACCTCTGTCGGCTGAAAATATACGTTTGGTGGCTGAAGCGGTGTTGGCCGTGATTAATGCACAGCCTGGAAGGCAAACGCAGCAGCCCGCTCCTGTGATGGAGCAAGTACCTCTTCAAGAGGCTGAGCCGAGGAGGGTGGAGCAAGTGGCTGTAGAACTGATAGTGCCAAGGAGGGCAACTGAGAGGCAGCTAAAGCATGTAATGAGCTTTAACCATCCGTTATTCTCGGGGTTGGGAACCCCATCTCAGGATGAAGACTGGCTCTCCAGGGTGAAGAGAGTCATGACAACGACGGAGACGGAGGAGTGGCAAATGACCACCATCGCTACGTTCCTTTTGGACGGCGAAGCGAGGATGTGGTGGGAAGGATTGGAGCTGCACCATTTGAGAGGTAGACAACTGATAGACGTTCCGATGGAAGAGTTCTCGGGATTGTTCTTAGCAAGATACCTCCCTTCTACTCAGAGGATTTCAATGGAGAATGAGTTCCTGAAGTTGGTTCAGGGCGAGAGAAGCGTGGATGAATATCTCCACGAGTTTACTCGGTTAAGTCGATATGCTAGCTCCACCATCATGGATGAGGAGCGCAAGACTAATCGTTTTTATGAAGGCTTGAGGGATGAGTTGAGATTGTTACTCTCGGGGCCGATGACGCAGGGTTTCTTAACCTTGGTCAATACTGCCCGGTCCTTGGAGAAGGACATGAAAAATGTACAAGCGAAGAAAAGCTTGAGTGAGAAGAAATCTGAGTTTAAAGTGCCGAGTACTTCAAAGTCCGGCTATCGGAGGGCTTTCAAGAAGCATAGGACTTCGGGTCCAGCTCCTTCTGGTGCTTCTGGGGCGACTACGAGTCGGACCCCGGGCGCGTGCTTTACATGTGGAAAGACGGGGCATTTCGCCCGTGATTGTTGGAGCGGACGTCCTAAGTCCGAGAGGAGGCCGGGAGCCACTTATGAAGAGAAGGGAAAGGCGGTGGAGTCGACCGCATCCCACTATGCTCCGGCCCAACCAAGGGTCTACAATCTTGGCCAACAGGAGGCCATTAAACAAGCTGATATGGTGACAGGTACGGTTTAATTTATAGCAAGTCAATTTATTTAAATACTTGTTATGCACATGTTACCTTACCACTGCTTGTTAGGATTTGTATTGATTTGTGAAAATCCGGCACGAGCACTTTTCGATACGGGAGCCTCACACTCCTTCTTATCCGAAGGATTTACATCACGCATCGGAGTCCCTTCTTCGATGGCGAAGGATAAGTTGGATGTGTTGTTGCCCAACGGGTGTTCGATGCGAGCGGATAGGATCTGCGATGTTAAGATTCGTATTGGGGAGCAGGTGTTCAACCTGCGGGCGTCTTTACTTCCATTGGTGGAGTTCGACGTCATATTTGGCATGGACTGGCTCTCGGAGCAGCAGGCCCATATAGATTGCGGTAGCAAGGAAGTTAAGCTGGGAGCGAGTCGTGAGACGACTTTTACGGGCTTAAAGGGGTCGAGTAAGACGTTGATGTCTGCTCTTCAGGTGGTGAAGGCGGTTCGTGCTGGAGCAGAACTGTTCTTTACACTAGTGGAGGTTGCCAAGCCGAAGCCCGCGTTGGATTGTATTTCAGTGGTATCGGAATACCCTGATGTGTTACCCGCAGATCTTCCTGGAGCCCCGCCTCAGCGGGAGATAGATTTTACGATCGAGCTAGTGCCAGGTGCAAAGCCTGTGTCACGATCTCCATATCTGCTAGCGCCTAAGGAAATGGCGGAGCTGAAAGTTCAACTGCAAGAGTTGTTGGAGCAAGGGTATGTGCGCCCGAGTTCTTCGCCTTGGAGCGCACCGGTCCTCTTTGTTAAGAAGAAGGACGGAAGCTTGAGGTTATGTATTGATTATCGGGAGCTAAACAAGCTGACTGAGAAGAATAAGTACCCGATCCCCCGGATTGATGATCTCTTCGATCAGTTAGTCGGGTCGACGGTGTACTCGAAGTTGGATCTCAAAGCTGGGTACTATCAGCTGCGAATAAGGGAGAGTGATATCCCGAAGACAGCGTTTAGTACGAGATACGGGCATTATGAGTTTACGGTCATGCCGTTTGGGCTGACTAATGCGCCGTCAGTATTCATGGATTTGATGAACCGGACGTTCAGGGAGTACTTGGACCATTTCGTGATCGTCTTCATCGACGATATTTTGGTGTACTCGCAAAGTGAGGAAGATCACTTCAAGCATCTTCATTTGGTGTTGGAGACGCTAAGGAGAAATCAGTTGTATGCCAAGTTCTCGAAGTGCGAGTTTTGGCTATCCTCAGTGGCGTTCCTCGGTCATATAGTGAGTGGAGAGGGTATTGCTGTGGATCCGGCGAAGATTGTTGCGATACGGGAGTGGCCTGAGCTTGCTACGGTAGCAGAAGTCCGGAGCTTTTTGGGGCTTGCCGGTTATTATAGGCGCTTCGTAGAGAACTTCTCGCGGATAGCGCTACCTCTCACTACTTTGACGAGGAAGGAGCATAAGTTCGTTTGGAAGCCGGAGTGCGCGCGAGCTTTTGAGGAGTTGAAGTGTCGGTTGACCACGGCGCCTGTGCTGAGTTCGCCATGTGGAACCGAAGGCTATGAGATATATAGCGATGCTTCGGGCAGCGGTTTGGGTTGCGTGCTACTGCAGCACGGAAGCGTGATAGCTTATGGCTCGAGACAGCTAAAAGTGCACGAGAGGAATTATCCGGTCCATGACTTGGAGTTAGCGGCCGTGATTTTTGCCTTGAAGCTGTGGAGACACTATTTGTACGGTGTGAAGATTGATATCTACACCGATCTCAAGAGCCTAAAGTATCTAATTGATCAGAAGGATCTGAATATGCGGCAGCGTAGATGGATGGAGTTCTTGGGGGACTATACATTCAAGATCCACTACGTGCCTGGTAAAGGGAATGCGGTTGCGGACGCGTTGAGTCGCCGAGCCCTAGCTCAAGCCAATTGGCTAACGGTGCACGATGAGCGGTTGGTGCGGGAGTTGGAGGCGTTGGAGATTGTTTGTGTGGATAGACAATCAAATGCTGAAGCAGTTCTGAATTGGACTGAAGTCCAATATGACCTGGCTGATCGTATTCGGCAGGCTTTGGATATGGATGCTCATATGAAGCAGTTCATGGTAGAGGCTCTGGATGGGTCAAATTCCCAATTCGTCGTGGAGGACGGGTTGCTTTGGAAAGACGGTCGTTTGTGCGTCCCATGTGTGGGCAATTTGCGGGTGGAGTTGTTGTACGAGGCACACCATAGCAAGTACTCGATTCACCCGGGGAGTACGAAGATGTACCGCGATGTAAAGAAACTGTTTTGGTGGCCGGGTTTGAAGAAGGACGTTGCGCTATACGTAGCAGAGTGCCAAAAGCCGGGAGGATTTCTTAAGTCCTTGCCTATTCCGGAGTGGAAATTTGACGACATCTCTATGGACTTTGTGCACGGATTGCCAAGGTCGCAAAAGGGGAACGACGCCATTTGGGTGGTCGTGGATCGATTAACGAAGGTGTCGCATTTTATTCTGCATAGGAAGGATGATCCGGTGGAGAAGCTGGCAAAGCTTTATGTGGATAACATAGTACGACTTCATGGTGTGCCCCGCAGCATCGTGAGTGACCGAGATGGGCGGTTCACATCCAATGATTGGAGGCTGGTGCAACAAATGTTGGGAACAAAGTTGAAATTCAGCACAGCCTTCCATCCGCAAACGGATGGGCAGACCGAGAGGGTCAATAGAACCATGGAAGACATGCTTCGCATGTGTGTCTTGGATTTTGGAAAGCAATGGGAAGACCACCTTTATCTGGTGGAATTCACATACAACAATAGCTACCAAGCGAGTATTCAGATGGTGCCCTTCGAGGCCCTATATGGTAGAAGATGTCGCACGTCGTTGTCTTGGTTAGAAACGGGTGAGTCAAAGTTGTATAAGCGATCGGAAGTGGAGGATGCTACTTCCTTGGTGAGAACCATTCGGGAGAGGTTGCTTATCGCTCAGGACCGGCAAGCAAAGTACTATAATGCCAAGCACAGGAACGTGGAGTTCGCTGTGGGCGATTATGTATACTTAAAGATCAAGCCGTTCAAGGGTGTCTCGCGGGTGCGACGATTGAAAAAGCTAAGCCCGAGGTACCTTGGACCGTTTGAGGTTCTGGAGCGAGTTGGTGAAGCGGCCTATAGGTTGAAGCTTTCTGTGGAGCTAAGTGGTTTACATGATGTATTCCACATTTCGGTGCTTCGAAAGGCGGTGCAAGAGCCTACGCAAGTGATCGCGGTCGATCAAGTGCCGGTGGAAAGTGGGCTAACGACAAAGGTCAAGCCCGTGCGGATTGAGGACTCGGAGGTCAAGCGGCTTCGCAATAAAGAGATCAGGATGGTCAAGGTCCGGTGGGACAATTGCGGTCGTGAGGAGCTCTCCTGGGAGAGAGAGCAGACTATGCTTGACGAGTATCCGGAGTTGTTCCGCTCAGGTACAAATTTTGGTTTTGTACATGTCTTTCCTTTATTTAATTTCGTGGGCGAAATTCTTTTAAGAGGGGGAGAGTTGTAACGCCCCGAAACTCAAAGAAGCAAAGGGGGACGTTTTGGGCCAGTTTGGGTTCTGGCAGAAGGCACACGGCCTGGGACACGGGCGTGTCCCAGGGCGTGTCAAGCGTGTGTCGACACTTAGCCGCGAAGTCGTCGAGTTATACTCGACGATTCGTCGAGAATGGGCACACGGCCTGCGACACGGGCGTGTCGCAGGGCGTGTCGACCCGTGTCGACACTTAGCCGTGAAGTCGTCGAGTTATACTCGACGATTCGTCGAGAATGGGCACACGGCCTGTGACACGGGCGTGTCGCAGGGCGTGTCGACCCGTGTCGACGATCGTCCCGGGGAGTCGTCGAGATTCACTCGACGATCGTCGAGACAAGGCACACGGCCTAGGACACGGGCGTGTCCAAGGCCGTGTCATCAAGTCGTCGATCTTCACTCGACGAAATGTCCCGTGTACACGGCCTGGGGTCCAGGCGTGTCAAGGTGACACGGGCAAGTACACGGGCGTGTCCTAGAACCCGTGCAGTGCTCGGGTTGAAAATGGGGGAAAAATCATGGGGTACACGGCCGGCCTCACGGCCGTGTCAGCTGGAACACGGGCGTGTCAGCTCGAACACGGGCATTTTTGATACCCGTGTGAGGGTCCTGGACACGGGCGTGTGCCAGGCCGTGTTCGGTCCAGATTGGGCATTTCAGCCCCGAATCAAAGCCGTTCGTTTCCTTATTTTGAGATCCAACGGCTGGGGGTCATTCCTGAAGGGATATACCCGGGTTTGGGCTTTCAAAACCCTTACTTTTTCTTAAGTGTTCTCTTTCTAAAGCCTTAGAGAGAGAGGAGAGCCAAGGGAGGAAGAAGGAGCTAGATCCCACCATTGGAGGAGCTTCGGAGCTCCGAATCGCGAGCCGACTCCGGATCCACGGAGGCAACGCTAGTGCGGTGGTTTTCATCCGATTACTTTTCCATGGCGCCAAAGAGGAATGCAAGGGTAACGATCCTCATCTTGAGCATGAGTAGCTCTCTTTCTTAGCATAGGAAGCCCGCTCTCGCGAGTTTGCGGAGAGTTGGAGGCGTTCCTTCGGGTAGATATGTGAAGTCCCCGTTGTTTAGAGTCCGTAAGCGAGAACGGACATAGGCATGATGTGTGAAGCCTACCTGGACATGTTGGTCTGGATCGGTGATGTTGCATTGCATAATGCCGGAGAAGACTCCGTGCTATTGGTTGTTTTTCGGGTTTTCTACGCGGTAGATTGCAGCAGGGAGCCTTGGGGACTAACCCAAAGGTGCACCCGAAAAACTGGGCGGATACGAGATCTTGCCAACTTGGTGGCTTGAGAGCCAACTTGAACATAACCGGGTTATGTGACTTGTGATGGAAATGGGACTCGGCGGAAGTTTGACCCGCGCAAATGGCTTAAATTGTCGTTGCGATGTGAGCACGGGTTAGATGGAACCGTACCCGTTCTATGTCGTTCGGTTAAAGAGACCTAAAGGCACGTGGCACTTACCGTTGGCATAGATTAGGGTCTTCGGCGGTCAATGGCTTAAATTGTCGTGACCCAGGCCAGGAAGACAAATTGCTCATAGGTTTGGCCGTCCAAGTGGCGGTGGTGAGTCCGGAATGTCTATGGCTTTAATTGACGTGACAACGACCGGTTCACCGAGAATGTGCCCTGAGAGCACGGGACGTGTGGCCGTGCGAGCCAACGTCTGTGATGTATTGGCTATTGATATAAATTGCTCGCTTATGCTAATGAAATGCAGGGAAGGAGCATCGCCGCCCCGAGTTGGGGGCGGGATCGTTATAATTTGGTCAGCATTGCTGACCGTTGCCTTGTTTTGCCACCGTGCGGTGGTTTGTTGCTTGCAGGTGCAGCTGGACCAAGCGGTCAATGGCGGGCTAAAGCCCTTTTTGCGAAGCCGGCCCTCGAAGGCCCAAATGGAAGTGTTTACTGTTTTATTCATGTATGACCGGCCTGCGTGCCGTGGTTTGTAAAACATGTAATATTCAAGTGAAACGCTTTGTAAGGCCCTAAGGCTTGTTTTGGGTATTTTGTATAACATTCCTATTGTGTATTAGTGGACATTCGTGCTTTGATGCTGTGTTCTTTGTTACAACTTTTATAAAATGCTTCCGCTAGAATGCTCTGTGTAGGACGTTGAGATTGGTTGGATGGTTTCCATAAGTAACCACCTGGTCTGTCTGTGGCGTACGGCGTCGGGCCCCGGCCGGACCTACTGCTATATACTATGTGACGGATAGGGGGTGTTACAATTATCGCAAGTGTAACACCCCCCTATCCGTCACATAGCATATAGCAGTAGGTCCGGCCGGGGCCCGACGTCGTATGCCACAGACAGACCGGGTGGTTACTTATGGAAACCATCCAACCAATCTCAACCTCCTACACAGAGCATTCTAGCGGAATCATTATATTAAAGTTGCAATAAAGAACCCAGCATTAGAGCCTGAATGTCCACTAGTACAGAATCGGAATGTTATACAAAATACCCAAAATAAGCCTTAAGGCCTTACAAAATGTTTCACTTCCAATTACATGTTTTACAAACCACGGCACGCAGGCCGGTCACACATGAATAAAGCAGTAAACACTTCCAATTAGGCCTTCAAGGGCCGGCTTCGCATTCGGGCTTTAGCCCGCTATTGACCGCTTGGTCCAGCTGCACCTGCAAGCAACAAACCACCGCATGGTGGCAAAACAAGGCAACGGTCAGCAATGCTGACCAAATTATAACGATCCCGCCCCTAACTCAGGGCGGCGATGCTCCTTCCCTGCATTTTATTAGCATAAGCGAGCAATTTATATACTTAGCCATTTCATCATAGACGTTGGCTCGCACGGCCACACATCCCGTGCTCTCAGGGCACATTCTCGATGAACCGGTCGATGTCACGTCAATTAAAGCCATAGACATTCCGGACTCACCACCGCCACTTGGACGGCCAAACCTATGAGCAATTTGTCTTCCTGGCCTGGGTCACGACAATTTAAGCCATTGACCGCCGAAGACCCTAATCTATGCCAACGGTAAGTGCCACGTGCCTTTAGGTCTCTTTAACTGAACGACATAGAACGGGTACGGTTCCATCTAACATGTGCTCACATCGCAACGACAATTTAAGCCATTTGCGCGGGTCAAACTTCCGCCGAGTCCCATTTCCATCACAAGTCACATAACCCGGTTATGTTCAAGTTGGCTCTCAAGCCACCAAGTTGGCAAGATCTCGTATCCGCCCAGTTTTCCGGGTGCACCTTTGGGTTAGTCCCCAAGGCTCCCTGCTGCAATCTACCGCGTAGAAAACCCGAAAAACAACCAATAGCACGGAGTCTTCTCCGGCATTATGCAATACAACATCACCGATTCAGACCAACATGTTCGGGTAGGCTTCACACATCATGCCTATGTCCGTTCTCGCTTACGGACTCTAAACAACGGGGACTTCACATATCTACCCGAAGGAACGCCTCCAACTCTCCGCAAACTCGTGAGAGCGGGCTTCCTATGCAAAGAAAGAGAGCTACTCATGCTCAAGATGAGGATCGTTACCCTAGCGTTCCTCTTTGGCGCCATTGAAAAGTAATCAGATGAAAAGCACCGCACTAGCTTTGCCTCCGTGGATCCGGAGTCGGCTCGTGATTCGGAGCTTCGAAGCTCCTCCAATGGCGGGATCTAGCTCCTTCTTCTTCCCTTGGCTCTCCTCTCTTTCTAAGTCTTTAGAAAGATAACACTTAAGAAAAAGTGAGGGTTTCTAAGTCCAATCCCGGGTATATCCCTTCAGGAACAACCCCCAGCCGTTGGATCTCAAAATAAGGAAACGAACGGCTTTGATTCGGGACTGAAATGCCCAATCTGGACCGAACACGGCCTGGCACACGCCCGTGTCCAGGGCCGTGTGCCTCATTCGCCGTCAAAATCGAATCACCTGGAACCTCACACGGGTATCGAACACGCCTGTGTTCGAGCTGACATGCCCGTGTTCCATGTGACACGGCAGTGTGGCCGGCCGTGTACCCCATCATTTTTCCACAAAATCAACCCGAGCACTGCACGGGTTCTAGGACACGCCCGTGTCCTTACCCGTGTCACCTCAACACGCCTGGACCCCAGGCCGTGTACACGGTCTCGACACTCGACACTTCGTCGAGCGAAGATCGTCGACCTACGGATACGGCCTTGGACACGCCCGTGTCCTAGGCCGTGTGCCTTGTCTCGACACATTGTCGACACCAAAGTGTCGACTTCGCGGTTAAGTGTCGACACGGGTCGACACGCCCTACGACACGCCCGTATCGCAGGCTGTGTGCCCAGTCTCGACACAATGTCGAGACCAAAGTGTCGACTTCGCGGCTAAGTGTCGACACGGGTCGACACGCCCTGCGACACGCCCGTGTCACAGGCCGTGTGCCATGTCTCGACACTTCGTCGAAGCAGAGTGTCGACTTCGCAGCTAAGTGTCGACACGGGTCGACACGCCCTGCGACATGCCCGTGTCGCAGGCCGTGTGCCCAGTCTAGATACAATATCGAGACCACAGTGTCGACTTCCCGTCTTAGTGTCGACACACGCTTGACACGCCCTGGGACACGCCCGTGTCCCAGACCGTGTTCCTGCTGCCAGAACCCAAACTGGCCCAAAACGTCTCCCTTTGCTCCTTTGAGTTTCGGGGCGTTACAACTCTCCCCCTCTTAAAAGAATTTCGTCCTCGAAATTACATAAAGGAAAGACATGTACAAAACCAAAATTTGTACCTGAGCGGAACAACTCCGGATATTCGTCAAGCATAGTCTGCTCTCGCTCCCAAGAGAGCTCCTCACGACCGCAATTGTCCCACCGGACTTTGACCATCCTGATCTCTTTATTACGTAGCCGCTTGACCTCCGAGTCCTCAATCCGCACGGGCTTGACCTTTGTCGTTAGCCCACTATCCACCGGCACTTGATCGACCGTGATCACTTGCGTAGGCTCTTGCACCGCCTTCCGAAGCACCGAAATATGGAATACATCATGTAAACCACTAAGCTCCACTGAAAGCTTCAACCGATAGGCCTCTTCACCGACTCGCTCCAGAACCTCAAACGTTCCAAGGTACCTCGGGCTTAGCTTTTTCAATCGCCGCACCCGCGAGACACCCTTGAACGGCTTGATCTTTAGGTACACATAATCACCCACAGCGAACTCCACGTTCCTGTGCTTGGCATTATAGTATTTCGCTTGCTGGTCCTGAGCGATAAGCAACCTCTCCCGAATGGTTCGCACCAAAGAAGTAGCACCCTCCACTTCTGATCGCTTATACAACCTTGACTCACCCGTTTCTAACCAAGACAACGGCGTGCGACATTTTCTACCATATAGGGCCTCGAAAGGCGCCATCTGAATACTCGCTTGGTAGCTATTGTTGTATGCGAACTCCACCAAATAAAGGTGGTCTTCCCATTGCTTTCTGAAATCCAAGACACACATGCGGAGCATCTATTCCATAGTTCTATTGACCCTCTCGGTCTGCCCATCCATTTGCGGATGGAAGGCTGTGCTGAACTTCAGCTTCGTTCCCAACATTTGCTGCACAAGCCTCCAATCATTGGACGTGAACCGCCCATCTCGGTCACTCACGATGCTGCAGGGCACACCATGAAGCCGCACTATGTTATCCACATAAAGCTTCGCCAACTTCTCCACCGGATCATCCTTCCTATACGGAATAAAATGCGACACCTTCGTTAATCGATCAACAACCACCCAAATGGCGTTGTTTCCCTTCTGCGACCTTGGCAAACCGTGCACAAAGTCCATAGAGATGTCGTCAAATTTCCACTCCGGAATAGGCAAGGACTTAAGAAATCCTCCCGGCTTTTGGCACTCCGCCTTTACCAAGGCGCAAGTTTGGCACTTCACTACGTATAGCGCCACGTCCTTCTTCAAACCCGGCCACCAAAACAGTTTCTTCACATCACGGTACATCTTCGTGCTCCCCGGGTGAATCGAGTACTTGGTATGGTGTGCCTCGTATAACAACTCCACCCGCAAATTGCCCACACTTGGGACGCACAAACGACCGTCTTTCCAAAGCAATCCGTCCTCCACGACGAATTGGGAATTTGACCCATCCAGAGCCTCCACCATGAACTGCTTCATATGAGCATCCATATCCAAAGCCTGCCGAATACGATCAGCCAGGTCATATTGGACTTCATTCCAATTCAGAACTGCTTCAGCACTTGATTGCCTGTCCACACAGACAATCTCCAATGCCTCCAACTCTCGCACCAACCGCTCATCATGCACCGATAGCCAATTGGCTTGAGCTGGGGATCGGCGACTCAACGCGTCCGCAACCACATTCCCTTTGCCAGGCACGTAGTGGATCTTGAATGTATAGTCCCCCAGGAACTCCATCCATCTACGCTGCCGCATATTCAGATCCTTCTGATCAATAAGATACTTCAGACTCTTGTGATCGGTGTAGATATCAATCTTCACACCGTACAAGTAGTGTCTCCACAGCTTGAAGGCAAAAATCACGGCCTCTAACTCCAAGTCATGGACCGGATAGTTCCTCTCGTGCACTTTTAGCTGTCTCGAGCCATAAGCTATTACACTTCCGTGTTGTAGTAGCACGCAACCCAAACCGCTGCCCGAAGCATCGCTATAAATCTCATAGCCTTCGGTCCCACATGGCGAACTCAGCACAGGCGCCGTGGTCAACCGACACTTCAACTCCTCAAAAGCTCGTGCGCACTCCGGCGTCCAAACGAACTTATGCACCTTCCTCGTCAATGTAGTGAGAGGTAACGCTATCCGCGAGAAGTTCTCTACGAAGCACCTATAATAGCCGGCAAGCCCCAGAAAACTCCGGACTTCCGCTACAGTAGCAAGCTCAGGCCACTCCCGTATCGCAACAATCTTCGCCGGATCCACATCAATACCCTCTCCACTTACTATATGCCCGAGGAATGCCACTGAGGATAGCCAAAACTCGCACTTCGAGAACTTGGCATACAACTGGTTTCTCCTTAGCGTCTCCAACACCAAATGAAGATGCTTGAAGTGATCTTCCTCACTTTGCGAGTACACCAAAATATCGTCGATGAAGACGATCACGAAATGGTCCAAGTACTCCCTGAAAGTCCTGTTCATCAAATCCATGAACACCGACGGCGCATTAGTCAGCCCAAACGGCATGACCGTAAACTCATAATGCCCGTATCTCGTACTAAACGCTGTCTTCGGGATATCACTCTCCCTTATTCGCAGCTGATAGTACCCAGCCTTGAGATCTAACTTCGAGTACACCGTCGACCCGACTAACTGATCAAAAAGATCATCAATCCGGGGGATCGGGTACTTGTTCTTCTCCGTCAACTTGTTGAGCTCCCTATAATCAATACATAGCCTCAAGCTTCCGTCCTTCTTCTTAACAAAGAGGACCGGTGCGCTCCAAGGCGAAGAACTCGGGCACACATACCCTTGCTCCAACAACTCTTACAGTTGAACTTTCAGCTCCGTCATTTCCTTAGGCGCTAGCCGATAAGGAGATCGTGACACAGGCTTTGCACCTGGCACTAGCTCGATCGTAAAATCTATCTCCCGCTGAGGCGGGGCTCCAGGAAGATCTGCGGGGAACACATCAGGGTATTCCGATACCACTAAAATACAATCCAACGCGGGCTTTCGGCTTTGCAACCTCCATTAGTGTAAAGAACAGTTCTGCTCCGGCACGAACCGCCTTCACCACCTGAAGAGCAGACATCAATGTCTTGCTCGAACCTTTTAAGCCCGTAAAAGTCGTCTCACGACTTGCTCCCAGCTTGACTTCCTTGCTACCGCAATCTATATGTGCCTGCTGCTCCGAGAGCCAGTCCATGCCAAATATGACGTCGAACTCCACCAACGGAAGTAAAGATGCCCGCAGGTCGAACTCCTGCTCCCCAATACGAATCTTAACATTGAAGATCCTATCCGCTCGCATCGAACACCCGTTGGGCAACAACACATCCAACTTATCCTTCGCCATCGAAGAAGGGACTCCGATGCGTGATATAAATCCTTCGGACAAGAAGGAGTGTGAAGCTCCCGTATCGAAGAGTGCTCGTGCCAGATTTTCACAAATCAATACAAATACTAAACAAGCAGTGGTAAGGTAACATGTGCATAACAAGTATTTAAAGAAATTGACTTGCTATAAATTAAACCGTACCTGTCACCACATCAGCTTGTTTGATGGCCTCCTGTTGGCCAAGATTATAGACCCTTGGTTGTGCCGCAGCATAATGGGATGCGGTCGACTCCACCGCCTTTCCCTTCTCTTCATAAGTAGCTCCCGGCTTTATCTCGGACTTAGGACGTCCGCTCCAACAGTCACGGGCAAAGTGCCCCGTCTTTCCACAAGTAAAACACGCGCCCGGGGTCTGACTTGTAGTCGCCCCAGAAGCACCAGAAGGAGCTGGACCCGAAGTCCTATGCTTCTTGAAAGCCCTCCGATAGCCGGACTTTGAAGTAGTCGGCACTTTAAATTCAAATTTTCTATCACCCAAGCCTTTCTTCGCTTGCACATTCTTCATGTCCTTCTCCAAGGACCGGGCAGTATTGACCAAGGTTAAGAAACCCTGCGTCATTGGCCCCGAGAGTAGTAATCTCAACTCATCTCTCAACCCTTCGTAGAAGCGATTAGTCTTGCGCTCCTCATCCATGATGGTGGAGCTAGCATATCGACTTAAACGAGTGAACTCATGGAGATATTCATCCACGCTCTTCTCACCTGAACCAACTTCAGAAATTCGTTCTCCATCGAAATCCTCTGAGTAGAAGGGAGGTATCTTGCCAAGAACAATCCCGAGAACTCTTCCATCGGAACGTCTATCAGTTGTTTACCTCTCAAATGATGCAGCTCCAATCCTTCCCACCACATTCTCGCTTCACCGTCCAAAAGGAACGTAGCGATGGTGGTCATTTGCCACTCCTCCATCTTCGTTGCTGTCATGACTCTCTTCACCCTGGAGAGCCAGTCTTCAGCCTGAGATGGGGTTCCCAACCCCGAGAATAACGGAGGGTTAAAGCTCATTACATGCTTAAGCTGCCTCTCAGTTGCCCTCCTCGGCACCACCGGTTCCACAACCACTTGCTCCACTCTCCTCGGCTCAGCCTCTTGAAGAGGTTCCTGCTCCATCACAGGAGCGGGCTGCTGCGCTTGCCTTGCAGGCTGCACATTTATCACTGTTGAGATTATATTAGCCAGCAGGACACGTGTGTGTGGGACCGCATGTTTGGGCTTTCCCCATCGCGTTCCAGGTCTGGGTGTTGACCCCGGTGGGCCCCTCTTGTGTGGCGGAATATCCCCGCAGTCTTGTGGTTGGGGTTAGTCCCACATCGCCTGCAGTAGGCGATCCTTTGTGTTTATGTACTCCCGTCCCCCCTTCCTACTACCTCGGGATTTTGGGAAGATGTGTGGTGACGGGTGGTTTCCACATGGTATCAGAGCGAGGTTGTCCTGCTGCGGGGGTGTGTTGAGATTATATTAGCCAGCAGGACACGTGTGTGTGGGACTGCATGTTTGGGCTTTCCCCATCGCGTTCCAAGTCTGGGTGTTGACCCCGGTGGGCCCCCCTTGTGTGGCGGAATATCCCCGCAGTCCTGTGGTTGGGGTTAGTCCCACATCGCCTGCAGTAGGCGATCCTTTGTGTTTATGTACTCCCGTCCCCCCTTCCTACTACCTCGGGGTTTTCGGAAGATGTGTGGTGACGGGTGGTTTCCACAATCACGGCCAACACCGCTTCAGCCACCAATCGAATATTCTCAGCCGACAGAGGTGTTGCAGGAGCAACATCCGGTGCACTACTAGCCTCAGAAACTCGGCGTTCTGACGGCCCAACACCACTTCTGGTCACCTATAGTAGTACAAAACACCGTTAAGCGACCAAATAAATTGCAAACAGCAATTATAGTAACACGCAGGTTCCTCAAACACGAGTATTTTCATTCCTAAGTGAACATTCATGGGTTCTTTTTACTGTTATTACGATGACGCACACAATGTGCTCACCACCCCTTAAAAAGAATTCACCCACGAATTCACTTTAAGCCCGACCAAAACCAGTAGTCTGATACCAAATTGTAACACCCCCCTATCCGTCACATAGCATATAGCAGTAGGTCCGGCCGGGGCCCGACACTGTATGCCACAGACAGACCGGGTGGTTACTTATGGAAACCATCCAACCAATCTCAACGTCCTACACAGAGCATTCTAGCGGAAGCATTATATTAAAGTTGTAATAAAGAACCCAACATTAGAGTCTGAATATCCACTAGTACAGAATAGGAATGTTATACAAAATACCCAAAATAAGCCTTAAGGCCTTACAAAATGTTTCACTTCCAATTACATGTTTTACAAACCACGGCACGCAGGCCGGTCACACATGAATAAAGTAGTAAACACTTCCAATTAGGCCTTCAAGGGCCGGCTTCGCATTCGGGCTTTAGCCCGCTATTGACCGCTTGGTCCAGCTGCACCTGCAAGCAACAAACCACCGCACGGTGGCAAAACAAGGCAACGGTCAGCAATGCTGACCAAATTATAACGATCCCGCCCCTAACTCGGGGCGGCGATGCTCCTTCCCTGCATTTTATTAGCATAAGCGAGCAATTTATATACTTAGCCATTTCATCACAGACGTTGGCTCGCACGGCCACACGTCTCGTGCTCTCAGGGCACATTCTCGGTGAACCGGTCGATGTCACGTCAATTAAAGCCATAGACATTCCGGACTCACCACCGCCACTTGGACGGCCAAACCTATGAGCAATTTGTCTTCCTGGCCTGGGTCACGACAATTTAAGCCATTGACCGCTGAAGACCCTAATGTATGCCAACGGTAAGTGCCACGTGCCTTTAGGTCTCTTTAACCGAACGACATAGAACGGGTACGGTTCCATCTAACCCGTGTTCACATCGCAACGACAATTTAAGCCATTTGTGCGGGTCAAACTTCCGCCGAGTCTCATTTCCATCACAAGTCACATAACCCGGTTATGTTCAAGTTGGCTCTCAAGCCACCAAGTTGGCAAGATCTCGTATCCGCCCAGTTTTCCGGGTGCACCTTTGGGTTAGTACCCAAGGCTCCTTGCTGCAATCTACCGCGTAGAAAACCCGAAAAACAACCAATAGCACGGAGTCTTCTCCGGCATTATGCAATGCAACATCACCGATCCAGACCAACATGTCCGGGTAGGCTTCACACATCATGCCTATGTCCGTTCTCGCTTACGGACTCTAAACAACGGGGACTTCACATATCTACCCGAAGGAACGCCTCCAACTCTCCGCAAACTCGCGAGAGCGGGCTTCCTATGCAAAGAAAGAAAGCTACTCATGCTCACGATGAGGATCGTTACCCTAGCGTTCCTCTTTGGCGCCATTGAAAAGTAATCGGATGAAAAACACCGCACTAGCTTTGCCTCCGTGGATCCGTAGTCGGCTCGTGATTCAGAGCTTCGAAGCTCCTCCAATGGCGGGATCTAGCTCCTTCTTCTTCCCTTGGCTCTCCTCTCTCTCTAAGTCTTTAGACAAATAACACTTAAGAAAAAGTGAGGGTTTCTAAGTCCAATCCCATGTATATCCCTTCAGGAACAACCCCCAGCCGTTGGATCTCAAAATAAGGAAACGAACGGCTTTGATTCGGGACTGAAATGCCCAATCTGGACCGAACACGGCCTGGCACACGCCCATGTCCAGGGCCGTGTGCCTCATTCGCCGTCAAAATCGAATCACCTGGAACCTCACACGGGTATCGAACACGCCCGTGTTCGAGCTGACACGCCCGTGTTCCATGTGACACGGCCGTGTGGCCGGCCGTGTACCCCATCATTTTTCCCCAAAATCAACCCGAGCACTGCATGGGTTCTAGGACACGCCCGTGTCCTTACCCGTGTCACCTCAACACGCCTGAACCCCAGGCCGTGTACACGGTCTCGACACTCGACACTTCGTCGAGCGAAGATCGTCGACCTACGGACACGGCCTTGGACACGCCCGTGTCCTAGGCCGTGTGCCTTGTCTCGACACATTGTCGACACCAAAGTGTCGACTTCGCGGCTAAGTGTCAACACGGGTCGACACGCCCTACGACACGCCCGTGTCGCAGGCCGTGTGCCCAGTCTCGACACAATGTCGAGACCAAAGTGTCGACTTCCCAGGACGAGTGTCGACACGGGTCGACACGCCCTGCAACACGCCCGTGTCGCAGGCCGTGTGCCATGTCTCGACACTTCGTCGAAGCAGAGTGTCGACTTCGCGGCTAAGTGTCGACACGGGTCGACACGCCCTGCGACACGCCCGTGTCGCAGGCCGTGTGCCCAGTCTCGACACAATGTCGAGACCAAAGTGTCGACTTCCCGTCTTAGTGTCGACACAGGCTCGACACGCCCTGGGACACGCCCGTGTCCCAGGCCGTGTTCCTGCTGCCAGAACCCAAACTGGACCAAAACGTCTCCCTTTGCTCCTTTGAGTTTCGGGGCGTTACATCAAGTTCGTGAAAGGATTCTCAAAGATAGCCCTTCCTCTTACTGCCCTTACAAATAAAGGTGTGCCATACGAGTGGACACCCCAGTGTGAAGTTGCCTTCAAAGAGCTGAAAGACGGACGTACCTCCGTGCCCATCCTAGCCCTTCCATCAGGGAAGGAAGGATTTCAAGTATACATTGACGCATCATATCAAGGGATGGGGCGGTACTGATGCAACACCGACATGTGATCTCTTATGCTTGGAGGCAATTGAAGAAGCATGACGCCAATTACCCAGTTCATGATTTGGAGTTGGGGGAAGTAGTGTTCGCCTTGAAGGTTTGGAGGCATTATATATATGACATCCATTGTGAGATATTTTCAGATCATAAGAATTTAAAGTATGTTTATACTCATTAGAAGTTGAATCTGAGACAGCGGCGGTGGTTGGAATTTTTGTGCGATTATGAGTTTATATTGAATTATCACCCCGGAAAAGCAAACTCCGTAGTTGATGCTTTGAGCATGAAGGTACTGGAATCGAACCCTGAGTCTCGGTTGATGAGTATGGAATTAGCTTGGATGCTCAAAGAGATGGAGATCACTCTGGTGTATAAAGATCATTCGGAAGAATATACAGAGCACCTAAACACGATGAGTATAGTTTGTGATATTCGAGATTGAATCCGGGTGGAGCAAGGGAAGGATGATGCTCTGGCCTTGGTAATTAAGTCAATTGAAGACGGATCTGCTAGAGAGTATACGTTAAGGGACGACCTCATTCATTTCCATGGACGACTATAAATTCCCAAGGGCGGGGAAATCCGGGAAGAAATATTGAGAGAAGCACATTGCTCCAAGTATTCGGTGCATCTTGTGATTTATAAGGCGAATAGTTACTTGCGGAAGACCATGTTCTGGCCGGGAATGAAGAAAGTTGTCAAGTATTATGTTATGCATTGTGAGGCTTGTCAAAAGGTGAAGGAGGAGTACAAGAGCCCTGGAGGATTACTACAGCCATTGTCCATCCCTGAGTGGAAGTTCGAGGATATTTCCATGAACTTCGTTCATGGGTTGCTTCGTTCACGCTCTGTGAATGATTCAATTTGGGTGATTGTAGATCGTCTAATGAAGGTAGCCAGATTTATCCCTATGAAGAAGGAGGCCCATGTGGATATCTTAGTGCGTCTCTTCATGAAGTAATTTATATGATACAATGGCGTGCCTAAGAGGATAGTCTCTAATCGAGATGGACGCTTTACCTCCAAGGAGTGGACGGCAGTACAAGCAATCTGGGCTCTCGCCTTACCTTCAGTATGACTTTTCATCCTTAGACGGACGGTCAGTCTAAGAGGACCATCAGAACCCTAGAAGACCGTCTGCAGATGCTTCTGATTCTGATCCAGTATAATAATTAGAAACTGAAGAAAGGTTGTTTACCTTACTGGGACCAGGCTGATCCTGGCACTGATCTTCCTCAGTCAAAGCCATCAGCCCTTTGTAATGATGATCTTCAACCCCACTTATTGAGTCCAACAGTTGCAAGAACTCAGATTCTACTGAATCCTCTTCTGTAGTGAACAATTATATATAAGCTTCAGCTTCAGTCTCTTCTCCTGATTCTGATGATGATGAGTCAGTCTAACTCTTCTGCTTATTTGCAACAAAGGATCTCTCCTTCTTGCCCCTATTTTGTTGCTTCTTTTTATCTTTAGATTCGTTTCTTTTATCAGGACAATCAGCTATGACATGTCCTGGCCTATTGCAACAATAACAAACAATTTTAGAAGAAGTTTGTTTGCTGGGATTAGAGACATACCTGTCATCCTTAGATGTTTTCTTCTTCTTGTAATAGTCATCCTTGGAGAAGGATGAAGATGGTTTTGTTCTCCATTTCTTCTTCTTCATGAACCTTTGAAACTGCCTTGTGAAGGCAGCAAAGTCTTCATCAGATTTGTGACTGTCTGAAGTGTTGATGTCAGAATTTTCAGATTCAACTTCAGCCATTTTCTTGGGAGGAGAAGGTGACTTTCTCCTGCCCTTTCTTGTGGCTTCAGACTTAACAGGAACTGACTTCTCTCTGTATTCATACTTATTGCTTTTCCCTTCCTCCTTTCTGGCAGTGAGCTGCATCTCATAGGATAACAGTTTTCCAAATAAGGTTGGTGGAGGTGTATCTACAAGCCTGGCCACCTCTCTGATGGCACATATTTTAGTATCCCAATCCTTGGTTAAAGATCTGAGAAACTTGTCATTTAATTCATAAGTGTTAAAGACTCTTCCATATGTCATTAGCTCATTAACAATTCTAAAGAATTTCTTATAGCATTCAGCTATGCTATCTGTCTTAGCTTGTCTAAAGCTTTCATACTCTTGATTTAACATAGACTTCGTATCCTCTCTAACTTCTTCTGTTCCCTCCATGTAGACAATCAAGGTGTCCCACATCTCCTTGGAGGTTTTGCAATGGACTAGATTCTGGAATGTAGAGTCATCTATGGCACTCACAATTTCTTATGTGCCCTCTTGTCTAAGGTTGCTAGAATGATCTCTTCCTTAGTCATTTCTGGATACCTTTTTGGAGTCTTGAGGTTAGCATCAAGAACTAATATGTTCATAGGAATAAATGGCCCTTCTAGCACTGTGATATAAATTCTTGGATCAGATGCTTCCATGAAGAATCTGACCCTTTCTTTTCATATGCCAAAATTTTCTTTCCTACAGATAGGAAGTTTCATAGATCCAAATTCCTTCTGATTCTCACTTGAACCCATTTTGTATAATTGATAACTGTCTTATAGATCAACTCTGACTGTTAAGTCTAATCTTGAGCAACCTGGCTCTGATACCACTTGAAAGAATTGTATTCAAGGTGACCTAAACACCTAGAGGGGGGTGAATAGGTTCAATTCTTTTTATTCAGGCAGATAATATAAATTACTTGTTAGACAGCCTTAGCAATATCTATCACAGCGTAGATTATAGAAAACACATGCAACACAGCATACACACAGATTTATAGTGGTACCCCAAGTGATGGGTACATCCACTTTCCCCCTTTTCCTATCTAGCAGTATACTAGATTCGGCCTAACTCCTTCTTCCTTCTCAGATCCTCAGATCGTATAACTCAAAACCCAGAATGGTTCCTACAACTCAGACTTCAGCAAGTCCTACAGCTTAGATCCTCTCAAAGAATCCTACCTCAGAGTGAGTCCACACTCCTACAACTCAGGCAATCAAGCCCTACCTCAGCCTCTTCAACAGGCCTACAACTCAGAGAAATTAATCCTCTACCTCAGGAACTCAGCCCTACCTTAGCCTTTATAGATTTAGGCTCACAACTCAGAGAGATAACTCTCCTACACTCAGATCTATAAAAGATCCTACAGAGAAAATGATTATAAAAAGAATAAATCCTTCACCCAGGTAGAGAGAGAATGGGTTGAAGGTTTCTTGATCAGTTCTTGATAGATCTGATTGCTTTAGATCCAACCTGTCTTAGCTTCTTCAAAGCTTCTTGAATTTGAACAAAGTAAGGTCGATCTTCTTGTGAAGTTGGAGATGATCTTCAATCCAGCTTCCTTCTTCTATTCAGATGTGGCTCTGAATTCTTCTTACAGACTTGTTCAGGATTTGCCCTTAGAGACTTGTTGATTTCTGGATGAAAACTTCTCTTCTTTTTAGTTGTTAGCTGTCTCTTCTTGTTCTTTTTTGTTTGTTGATAGAATAGGTCTTTATATAGACCCCATCCGAGGTTACCGGCTGATCTGGTTCCTAACGGCCTTCTGACAGCTCTGACAGTTGTAACTGCTTTGTTGGTTGTGACAGCTGTCAAGTCTCTAGTCATGACATCTGATACTTTATTGAACTTCAACTCAGCAGTAAAGTGTCGAGATAATACTTCAAATGTATCGACACAAATAGATCATGTGTCGACACAATCCTTGGTGATGTCGACACAACTCACATAATGTCGACACAGCTCTTCTTTTTCTTCTTAACACAGCTTCTGTGGAATGTGTCGACACAAGTTCTGTGTGTCGACACAATAACTCCTAGTCTCGACAAAGTTGATTTCAACAGAATTCTGGTGTGTGTCGACACAATTACTGTCGACAGAATTCTGGAGTGTGTCGACACAAGTCTTGTGTGTCGACACAGTTGTTGTCGACTGATTTTCTGTGTGTCGACACAAGTCCTGTGTGTCGACACAATCTGGCTCCTGGTGTTGATACAGCCTTTCCCAAGTGTCGACATAATTCTTCTCAGGTGTCGACACTTGTACTTAGAAACTTTTTCTGCATTTCCTTAACCTGCACAATGAAACTCAAAACACCATCAAATACACATTGATGAATATCATTGAGTTAGGTGAGGCTTCTCCAAATCTGGTACATATTTTCCAATGTACCCAACAAAGAGGGAGAGAGTTGTAACGCCCCGAAACTCAAAAGAGGGACGGGTAGCGTTTTAAGCCAAGTTTGGTGCTTGGAAGGGGGCACACAGCCTGGGACACGGGCGTGTCCCAGGGCCGTGTCGTGCTCGGGTTCGACGATGGCCGTTTGGTCGACGAAAATGCAGTCGATGATCATCGAGACAGCGAACACGGCCTGAGACACGGGCATGTCCCAGGTCATGTCCTACTCGGGTTGTTAGCCGAGCTGTGTTGGGGGAGGAACACAGCGTGGAGCCCAGGCGTGTTCGGGTTTGACATGGGCATGTCGAATACCCGTGTTCTCCTTGGGTTGTGTTTGGTCCTGTATCGATGGAGGAACACGCCCAGCAACACGGGAGTGTACTGAATGACATGGGTGTGTCAGGTGTGACACGGGCGTATCGAGAGCCCGTGTCCTGGTCTGGACGTGACGGTTTCGGCATCGATTGATGCACACTGCCTTGGAGACAGGAGTGTCACAAGCCGTATTCGGCCCATTTTTTGGATTTTAAGCGCGAATCGTGGCCGTTCGTTTCCTTCTTTTGGGATCCAATGGCCCAGGGCTGTTCTTGCTGGGTTTATACCTGGGAATAGGGTTAGAAACCTTCATTCCTTTTGGGTTTTCTCTTTCTAAGAGTTCTATAGAGAGGGGAGAGCAAGAAAGAAGAAGGAGGAGAGATCCGGCCGTTGGTGAAGCTTCGGAGCCCCAAATCGCAAGCTGAATTCGGATCTACGGAGGAGAGGACGTTGCGGTGCTTTTCATCCGCATAGATCTTCATGGCGCCAAAGAGAAATGCTAGGGTAACGATTCTCATCTTGGACATGTGAAGTCCTATTTCCATTTTTCATAGGAAGCCCTTTCTCGTGAGTTTGTGGTGAGTGTGAGGTGTTCCTTCGGGTAGACATGAATAGTCCCTGTTGTTTTGAATGTAGAGTCCGTAATCGAGAAACGGACATAGGCATGGTGTGTGAAGCCTACTCGGACAAGTTGGTCTGGATCGGTGATGTTGCATTGCATGAATGGCCGGAGAAGACTCCTCGCCGATGGTTGTTTTTCGGGTTTTCAACGCGGTAGATTGCAACAGGGAACCTTGGGGACTAACTCCGAGGTGCACCCGGAAAACTAGGCAGATGCGTGATTCTGCCAACATGGTGGCCTGAGAGTCAACTTGCATATAACTGGATTATGTAAAGTGTGTGGTCGGATTGGGACTCTGGGAGGCTTGACCCACGCAGACGGCCTAAATTGATGTTGCGGTGTGAGCAATGGGTTAGGTGGAACCGTACCCGCTCTATGTCGTCCGGTTAGAGAGACCTAAGGTACGTGGTACTCGTCGTTGGCATAGATGGAGGGTCTTAGGCTTAGGCCAGAAAGACCATAATGCTCAAGAGAATTGTCGTCCAAGGGGCGGTGGTGAGACCGTAGACTTTGACCGGGTTCACCGAGAATATGCCTTGAGAGCACGAGGTGTGTGGCCGTGTGTGCCTACGCCTGTGATGAAATGTAATTTCTCTGCTATTTGGCTATGCTAATAAAGTGCAGGGAAGGAGCATCGTTGCACCTAGTTTAGGGGCGGGGTCGTTATAATTTGGTCAGCTTTAGCTGACCGTTGCTTTTGTTTGCCACCGCTTCGGTGGATTGTTGTTTGCAGGTGCTGCGGAACCTAGTGGCAAATAGCGGGCTAAAGCCCTTGTTGCTGAGCCGGCCCTCGAAGGCCTAAATTTGAATGTTTACTTTTACTCTCATGTGTGACCGGCCTGTGTGCCGAGGTTTGGAAGACACTTTTATTTGAGTAAACTATTGTAATGCCATAAGGCCAAATACTTATGTATTTGTACGTTCATTCTTGTTGGGTTTATGTAGTGGACATTCATGTTGTGGCTGAGTTCTTAATTTACAACTTTTAAATTGCTTCCGCTAGAATGTACTCTGTGTAGGACGTTGGTTATTGGCGGGATGGTTTCATTGCGTAACCTTCCTGTCTGTCTATGGTATATGGCATCGGACCCCGGCCGGACCTACTGTTATATGCTATGCGACGGATAGGGGGTGTTGCAAATATTGGGGGAAACCAATATACCTTCCGGAGAAGCGCTTGACAAGCAGTGCTTTCCCGCACCTTCTCCCTCCCCATCACCAACGGCGGCTGAGGGAACGCTTGAGAAGTCGGCACGATCGCGGAAATATCTGGTACATTCTCAGTCTCTGTGGGAGGCGGATCAACAACCAGATCATCCGGACAGTCATAAGCAATGTCAATAACGACCTCGATGGCAGCAGAGGATTCCCGCTTACTCTCTATCGCTACAAAATGTCTAGCTTCCTCTTTTTTCCACTCTAGTGGCACGGTGCAACTCCGCTCCACATCTGTCTAAAGACCCACAAGAACTAGACACTTCTCAACAACGAATGTGTTGATCTTATAAAGAACATACCCCAGCTCGCGCGGATCCTCAAA
Source organism: Platanthera guangdongensis (assembly GCA_039583875.1). Classification (NCBI taxonomy): domain Eukaryota; kingdom Viridiplantae; phylum Streptophyta; class Magnoliopsida; order Asparagales; family Orchidaceae; genus Platanthera; species Platanthera guangdongensis. Next base: position 81,349,869 of record CM077151.1, read on the forward strand.
GCTTAGCAACAAAGTAAAGTCATGTTCCTTCCCCGTGAGACGATGATAGCAATCAGGAGGATCTTGCCAAGTCTTGGGCAACTCCCACGGGTTCTTGACCAACCCATAAAACGTCCCTCTATGGCGTAAGTCAGTCTTGTCCTCAAAGGACATCAACCTCTTGTTGCTTCGAACTTTGATCCGGGCGTCTGAGCCAAGGAAGAACTCGCACCACTTGCGAAAGAGGAGAATCGACAACCGAGAGTCATGCTCCCAAATGAAGCAAGGTAGCCCCAAAATCCTTGACATCCCCACCAGAGAAAACTGCATCACTGGAACACCGCAGAACCGAAGTACAACGATTACCTCCTCCATATGAGGGATCTGAAAACTTCCTTCAAGAACCCCTTCGTAATTGCAAAGTGGTCCGCAGGAGGGTGCTAAACGTGCTCCGATGAAGAAGGAATTACAATTAATACGTCCTCGAAAATAACAAAGCACTTCCTCCAACCGCCCATATAGGCAGAGATCAAGGACGACTGAAGGCGCATCGATCATTGTGGAACACCACCTTTTGACACTTGCAAAATAAACGGGCATCAAATCCAAAGCAAGACATAGAAGATAAGCACATATGGAGGATGGCGCTATGATGAAAGCAAATCCAGGTATGAGCACAGGCAAACCCGCGCGCACGCGTGTTCGTATGTTGACAGCCCTGGTATGAGCCTGCATGGACATCCCTGGGAATCTGCGCACACGTGGACGACCACAGTCGCGCGTATGCGCGTGACCGACCCCACATGCGCAGGCTACCCCACATGTAGCCATACTCATGCGCGGACACCCGGTGCACACGGCCACACTAGCGCATGGTCCGCCCTAGGCAATCGGCTGCACTCATGTGTGAGCTACCCTCCACAAGCAGCCGACCTCGTACATAGTCTCCCTTGCGTATGGCCAGCCTCGTGCACAGTTCCTCCTCCACGCACCCCCATTTCTGCCACCTTCTCACTCGCCGCCTCTACTATCGCCTCCACACCAACACCCTTCTGCACAAAACTACAATCAGCACCCTCTCCCGCTCGCCTCGCTCCTCACTTCCGAGTCAAGAAAAATACTAACCTTCTTCGAGGGGCACATCACTACCACATAAGCTCCGCAAACTCCAAAATATATACAACGACATCAGGAAAGGGCGGAATGACCCCTCTAATTTACATGCATTAGAGGGAAGACTCATAATGAAGGACGCCAAATTTACAAGATATTTCTTGCTAGATTTTTCTGTCTCAAACTAGGCAGTAAATAAGCACCAAACTTTGATCGACATCTCGCAAAGTATAGAAGATAATTTCCTAACAATTAGAGCGCAATAGGAGAAGGAGGAAATTTTCACTCTCATAACTTCGCGGATCATGACTCGTGAAAATTTGGGGTCATTTGATGGGGTCCCCCCTGTAATTTCTAAGTCAAACCTGCAAGATGCGGACCAAGTACATATGGGCTTGACCAAACCGATCACGGTCATCAAAGCCGCGAGCCCTAGAAGCCCCATGTGGTCAGTGCGTGTGGCCCACGCGCGGCAAACAATCGCAGCCGCACCTAGCACGATCCCACACGGCCAGCCCGCGCGGCCACGCCCCCACTAGGTCGCGCCCCTACACGACCGTACCCCGTTCGGCCACAGGACCCCCCCCCCCCCCCCCCCGTGTAGCTGGACCGTGCGGCCGCAATGTCACACCGTTGTGCGGCCATACGCCCCCCAGCCATGTTGTGTGGTCGCGCCCCCGCTCGCACCGCACATGCGGTGCGCCCGAGCGCACCGATGGTGGTCGTCGTTGTCGTCGGTGACCCCTACCATCTCTGATCGACTCCTCTACCGTTGGCCGCCTCCAGACGCCGCCGCCTCTGGGCATCTTGCCAGGGCCGCCCGAACTGCCCTGGGGGCACTCTTGTCATTTCGGCAAAAATGGTGATCTAGGTGATCGAAATGGAGCAATGACATTCAACATCACAAATCACTCTCCGGCGCAATTACCACCATAATCATACAGAAAAATATAAATAGGCCCTCAGGCCTTCATTTGAAGACAATCAACTCTGGAGGCAAGAGAGAGCATTGAGGTTTTTCAGCGGGATCGTAGCCTTTGACCAATTCTTAGCTCATGAATTCTATCTATTTTCCTCCTTACGCCAAGGCTTCAACACGCTCCAAGTTACGTCAACGGCCTCCTCGAGAGTGCTCCCATCAAGGATAGCATCAATGAGTGCGCTCCTTCTAGAAGCTCTGTGGACTTAGTGATTTTCCAGCCGGAATGCTCCCACACATGTTCTGCGAGCTCAACAACATTTCAAGGTTGGAGCGCTTCCATCGAGATTCTGACGACTTAGTCGTTTTCCCTCATTTTCTGCACCTGTAACGGAGTAGCTGCTTGCCGCCCTCTGAGCTCAAATCAAACATTGTTAAACTTCGAAAAGCTAGTGAATTTTGGCTCGACAAAGTTCCAGCCACGTGGTTTTTCACCTTTTTTGGGTTTTCCACATAAAAATGCCTCTTGTCATTTGTTGCTGTTCATTTTGACTGTTTGCGCGTCCGATCCAATTCTGAGCTAAGACGGTTCGATTTCTCCGGACCAGGGAAATACCAGGCGACCCGCAATAGAAGGGTTACATGTATGTTAGCAATAAATACTATCTATTTCATGATCAAGATAAATCATAGTTATTCAAAAGAAAATATTTGTGTATATATAAAAATATTGGGTGAAGTATTGGTGACACATATATGTGGAAACATATTTGACCCTAAGTTTTAAAAAGATTATCGTAATATCTAATTTTTAAACCAAGACATTTGACCTCCAATTGAAAGAATATTAGAGGGTTAAATGTCTCAGTTATGAAAAATTAGAGATTACAACAGTTTTTTAATTATTTGTGCCACAAGTACATACCCAAAATGTAAAAGAAAATGAGATTATTTAACTCATTGGATCCCTTAAGAATAGATATTCAATTTCATCCAAAATGGAGAGGATCATGATTACTTGGGATCAAATTGAATATCTATTCTTAGGGGATTGACGGGTTAAATAATCTCATCTTTTTATATTTTGGGTAAAGTACACATGACACAAACAATTAAAGGAATGTTGTAACCTCTAATTTTTTTCATAACTGAGACGTTTAACCCTCTACAACTTCTATCAACAGGAGGTCAAATGTCTAGGTTATGAAAATTAGTGATTACGATAGTCCTTTTAAAACTTACAGGGGGTCAAATATCTTTCCTCTATAATATATAGGTGTCACCAATACTTTGCGCAATATTTTTATATATAGAAAATTTTTTTACTCTTGAATAACTAAGGATTAATCTTGATCATGAAATAATAGATAGTATTTTTTGCTAACATACATGTAACCCTTCCATCTTTTAAAATTATCAACATTGTTAACTTACATGTAACCCTAGAACACAATTTGAAGGACTTCATGTGTACTTGTATGTTAACAATGTAAATTGAAAAAAGAGATTTTGATAATTTTGAAAGATAGAAAGGGTGCCCATATAATCATGCAAAATTAGAGGGTGGGTCCCGAAAAATGACCATATGAGTATATGACACTAATTGTTTTAACAATTTTAGGAAAAAGTTTATTTTTCTTAAGTCAATTTCATGATCTGTTGCCGGTCGCTTAATATTGTCACAGTCTATTCGAACTGAACTGTTTTAGCTCGAGAGTAAGCCGAGCATGCAAACAGTCACAAAATGAACCAGCAATCATAGGAAAAACATTTTTATGTTGAAATCCGGAAGGGGAAAAATAACAGAAATGGAGCAGTGCCAATCAACTCCTATATCTTTCAAAGTATTACAAAAAATTATTCCTCAAGGGTGGCAGGTCTCTACTCGTTACAATAAGTTTTCTGAATCATGGGAGTTGCATGGAGCAGAGCACGGAGAAGCGCACATGGGAGCAACCTAGATGGATGAATGCAAGAACGAAAGCTCTGGACTTGAAGTACAAAGTCGAAGGATATCTTTGAACCGTCTTTAAGGGGGCCTTCAAAGACCGAAGGAGATCTTTGATTTATCTTCAAAGAGGCCTTCTAGCACCGAAGGGGATATACGAATGTCAAAGGAGATCTTTGTACATGAAAACGATCTTCAAACGCCTATGGAGATCTTTGAAGGTATGTTCAAACATTGAAGGAGATGTCTGGAAAAACTTCGAGGGAAGTTTCGGGAGCTCTCAGGCTCTGAAGGTAAAGTTTATTCAAATGAGGACTTAGGACCCATTTTATAGCCTTTGAGAGGCGCATCCTGATAATTGGGCCACCAAAACTATTGGACAAATGAATAAGAACTCTCGATATGGGGCACACAGATAGCTATTTCTGTGAATATGTTGTTATTGTTAGGATTGTGACACCTCTCCATGGAATCGGACCGTCCGGATCGCGCCACGTCCGCGATCCATGGCCACCTCTTATTTTGGGAATTGCATTAAGTGGGAGGGCTGATTTTTTGGGAGGAATTAAGGTGGCTGCTTCTTAATTCGGTTCTGGCTTCCTGTTTTGGCCAGCGCCTTCATTGCTCTCCCTTTAATGGCGTTTCTTCCTTGTTTGGAGAGGTGGTGGTGGCTGCCTATTTAAGGAGGGCTGTTGCAGTCTTGGAGGAAAACAATCTAGCAAGAATCATAAAAGAATCCAGCTTTTTTTTGGCCACCAGTGAGGAGTGTGAGAGCAAGTTCTGTGGAGGCGGTTTCCAGCGGCGGCAGCGGCAGCGAGTGGACCTCGTCAGTGCAGGAGGATCAGAGGCGGCGACAGGTGTGTTGCAGCGGTGATCTCCAGGCGGCATCGAGAGGTGTTCAGGCGGCGGCATCGGCGATAGCTCCAGTTCAGACAAGGCGCGGCGGCGGCGGCGGCAGCAGGCGTGCTGCAGCGGAGGCGGCGCATCGGGCTCAACTCAGGCGGAGGCGGCTTTGTCCAGCGGCGGCAGGCAGCTCCAGGAGGCGGCAGTAGCAGGAGGATTCAGGTGGAGTAGGCTCTGTCCAGCGGCGGCAGATAGCTCCAGGCGGCGACAACAGGTGCAGGAATGGCGGATCCATCGGGGAAGAAGAACGGGAGTTGTCGCCCGGCGACATCGATACCGCCCGGCGATATCGGTTCTTCAAGTTTTGGGTTCTTTGTTGTTCGACCGCATTTGTTTGGTCTCTAGTTGTATCTGTGTAACCTCATCAGTTTTAGTGGATCTTTCTGGCGCGCTCTCCCCGTGGAGTAGGAGTCCCAACTCCGAACCACGTATATATTTTGTCGTCTGTGGTTGTGCTTGGCTTTGAATTTAAATTTCGTTTATCATATTATTGCTCAAACTAGCTTTCGTTGCTAGATCCGCGGCGAACCATCGTAGTCGCGGATCCGGTCCCAATTTCACAACAATTGGTATCAGAGTGAGGTTCGACCCTTCGGACCCCGGTGAGCAATAATGACAACGAAATTTGAAGTCCCCAAGTATGACGGCAAAATTGACTTTGGTCTGTGGCAGAAACGGGCCAAAGCGGTTCTCATCCAGCAAGGTCTTCATAAGGCTCTCCTCGGAAAGGAGAAGTCTGGGAAGAAGGACGACGAGTGGGATGAGCTAGATCTGAAGGCCATCAGCACAATCCAGTTGTGCTTGGCCGATGAGGTTATGTATAATGTAGTCGATGTTGAGACTACAGCGGATCTGTGGAAGAAGTTGGAGGAGCTTTATATGTCAAAATCCCTCACGAATAAGTTGTACGTAAAGAAACAACTTTACAGCTTGAGGATGTCGGACAGCACTCCGCTTCTTGATCACATGAATGCGTTTAATAAACTTATCTCTCAGTTGCGTAGTATGGACATTAAGGTCGGGGAGGAAGACCAGGCTCTTCTCCTGTTGTCTTCATTGCCGAAGTCCTTCGATCATCTGGTCACCACGATCCTGTATGGGAAGGACACCCTGAAGATGGAAGAAGTGATGACAACGCTGCTCTCGAACGAAACGAGAAGCAAGTCGAGCCCTAGAGCCGACGAGGGCCTATTCGTGAAGAGCAAGGACCCCACCCGGGGTAGATCGAGAGGAAAAGGGAAGGAGGAAGACCGACTTAGGTTTAAGTCCGGGGGCAGGAATACAAAATGACACTACTGCAAGGAGGAGGGGCACTGGAAGAATGAGTGCCCGAAGAGGAAGTTTAGAGAACAGACGCATGAGCCACATCAGGCTGCGGTGGCATCCGAGGATGAGAACGACGCTGACGTTCTTCATGTTTCACTCAGTCTTGAGACCACAGGTTCTTGGATCATGGATACGGGATGTTCGTACCACATGTGCCCAAACATGGGATGGTTCTCTAGCTTTAGGCAGTGTGAGGGTGGTCGTGTTCGTATGGGGAATGACTCAGAGTGCGAGGTGTTGGGAGTCGGTAACATCAGGATTGAGATGTTCGACGGAGTGAACAGGACACTCACCAACGTTCGGTATGTGCCCAGGTTGAGAAAGAGCTTGATTTCTCTAGGTACTCTGGAGGCTGCCGGGTATTCTTATACCGGCAACGGCGGATATTTGGAGGTCAGGAGAGGCGCGCAGACAATCTTGAGAGGAGAGCATTCTAGATCGCTCTATAGACTGATTGGCACCACGATTGCCAAGGGAGATGCGGGGAGAGAGGTCAGACCGTCTCTCAAGCTGCAGTATACGGTAGCGTACGCATTTCAGGCGATCTCCTCAGATCACGGTTCCTTCGATAGAGCTTTAGAGAGTAGAGATCGTTCTCAGCGAAAAGCTAGGAAGGACCAGCGGAGGAGAGGGGCAGGATTCGTGGCTAGGGCGTGTGCTCGGAGAGAGGACCTTGGCAGAGGTTGAATCTTCGCAGCCGTAGAGGAGACGGGTAGAGAGTCATCTCAGGAGTACCCAGACACCGCAAGGGGAGCCATCTGGCTCAGGAGTACCACCAAGGAACTCAGGTTTACTCAGAAGAAGGTGGAGCTGCACAGTGGTGTGCGCCACCAGGAGTCGAGGGAGTTCGCTAGGGGTAGAGGCTTGGTGTTGCGGGAGTTTCCTATGGAGGAATGCGTTGCGAGCATGCGGGAGAAATCAGTGAGGCGAGTCAAGTTTGACTTGACTCAGACTAATGCATGTTGATCGTGAGGGCCCCAGGGAGAGGGGGCTTGTAGTCGCCAGTAGGGGAGATCCAGGTTGGGGGTTCAGATACGTTTGTTAGGCTTCGAGGTGGAGTTCGGTTGTGGCATGAGGTGTCAAGGTGGAGATTGTTAGGATTGTGACACCTCTCCATGGAATCGGACCGTCCGGATCGTGCCACGTCCGCGATCCATGGCCACCTCTTATTTTGGGAATTGCATTAAGTGGGAGGGCTGATTTTTTGGGAGGAATTAAGGGGGCTGCTTCTTAATTCGGTTCTAGCTTCTTATTTCGGCCAGCGCCTTCATTGCTCTCCCTTTAATGGCGTTTCTTCCTTGTTTGGAGAGGTGGTGGTGGCTGCCTATTTAAGGAGGGCTGTTGCAGTCTTGGAGGAAAACAATCTAGCAAGAATCATAGAAGAATCCAGCTTTTTTTTGGCCACCAGCGAGGAGTGTGAGAGCAAGTTCTGTGGAGGCGGTTTCCAGCGGCGGCGGCGGCAGCGAGCGGACCTCGTCAGTGCAGGAGGATCAGAGGCGTCGACAGGCGTGTTGCAACGACGATCTCTAGGCGGCATCGAGAGGTGTTCAGGCGGCGGCAGCGGCGACAGCTCCAGTTCAGACAAGGCGCGGCGGCGGCGGCAGCAGGCGTGCTGCAGCGAAGGCGGCGCATCGGGCTCAACTCAGGCGGAGGCGGCTTTGTCCAGCGGCGGCAGGCAGCTCCAGGAGGCGGCAGTAGCAGGAGGATTCAGGTGGAGACGGCTCTGTCCAGCGGCGGCAGACAGCTCCAGGCTGCGACAACAGGTGCAGGAACGGCGGATCCATCGGGGAAGAAGAATAGGAGTTGTCGCCCGGCAACATCGATACCGCCCGGCGATATCGGTTCTTCAAGTTTTGGGTTCTTTGTTGTTCGACCGCATCTGTTTGGTCTCTGGTTGTATCTGTGTAACCTCATCAGCTTTAGTGGATCTTTCTGGCGCGCTCTCCCCGTGGAGTAGGAGTCTCAACTCCGAACCACGTATATATTTTGTCGTCTGTGGTTGTGCTTGGCTTTGAATTTAAATTTCGTTTATCATATTATTGCTCAAACTAGCTTCCGTTGCTAGATCCGCGGCGAACCATCGTAGTCGCGGATCCGGTCCCAATTTCACAACAGTTATTGCCCTTTAGATGACTTGAGTGGCCCGATAAAACCAGTGGGTGAGTCAGTGACGAGAGCACGCATTGGGGCATAAATGAGCAACAGGAGCATGCAATGACGCATAAGTGAGCGATGGGAGCATGTGTTGGCACATAGTAAGCGACGTGAGCACGCGTTGGCGCGTGAGTGAGCAACGGGAGCACGTGTTGGCGCATGGGTGAGAAAAAAGAGCACAACTTGGTGCGCCAATGAGGGATGGTAGCACGCTTTGGTGTGTAAGTGAGCGACAGGAGCTCGCATTGCCACCTAAGAGAGCAATGGGAGCAGGCGTTGTTTGATAAGTAAGCGAACGACGCATGCATTGGTGCGTGAGTGAGCGACATGAGCACGCATTGGCATATAGTTAAGCGATGGGAACACGGGTTGTCACCTAATTAAGTGACGAGAGCAGGCATTTGGTTCCTAAGTGAGCGATGTGACGTAGATGTTGGCGTGTAAGTGAGCAGCAGGAGAATGTGTTGGCCTGGAGGTGAGTGAAGGGAGCAGGTAGTGTGCGGGGCGGCGAGAATCGAGCGCGCCAGAGGGTGTTGCAGGGGTAAGCGGTGGAGAGAAGAAAGCGGCGATATGGGGCTGTTCGAAGATCGTATGGCTACACGCTATGCGAACCTCCGCGGCCCATTGCGACTTCCAGAAGTGCAGAGGTCATACGACCTGTGCGATGTGAGGCCACACGGATGCCTCATATCCCTTGCACGATAAAGCATCTGCGGCCCATGTGCTTGTAGCGGTCCGGCGATGATTCCGCTACTCTATTACATGATAACAGAAGAATGGCTAAGGGCAGCCGGGGAAATAGAAAAGAGGAGGGGGGAAGAAGAAGGAGAAGAACATCTAAACACTTTATTCATCAATCAGTATCTTATTACAAAGCTAATCCTGCTTTTTATAGCCATAATCCCTAGTTAGCCATTACACAGCAATTAATAGAAAAACAAAAACGAATTACATATGCTGCCACGTTGCTGCCATGTGTGTACAGATCCAGGAGGCATGATCTTTTCCTAACCGTTGATGCAACATTTGCCTCTTCGTTAAATAGCGATGTCCTCATCGCGTTCCTGCTTTAGTCGAGTCGGAAACCCTAGGGAAGGGAACGGCGGAACTTCCCAGAGGGTCTGAAGCGTTGGGAAGCGACAATGGAGACGGCAGAGGGATGTCCATCTCCTGAAGGTGTGAAACTCTGTAACTCTTGCTGGATACTGCCAAAGCTGGAACCTCTGGTCGTAAGTTCTGAGTTTCCTTCGGCGCCTGTGTTGCTAGTCTGCTGGTTCTTCTTCTCATTCCTCTTTTCTTCGTTGTCGTCCATGTAGGAATATTTGTTGTCTGCTGTGGAGTAGTGCTTGTAGATCCTCGTTGTAGATCGGTTGGAAGGGAAGCCAAGTCTTCCCATGTACTGTCTGTGGGGGGTAATCCTTTCCACTGAACTAGACCTTGTTTTACTCGTGTGCCTTGTCGAATGATTTCGCGAGTACTGATGATAGCTAAGGGTCCATGTAGAGGGTTATTCGCAACGCTGTCCGTGGGTAGAGTGATAATCGGGGTTGTAGTATCTCCCTAATAGGGCTTTAAGAGAGAGATATGGAAAATGTTGTGTATCTTCGTTCCAGCGGGTAGATCTAGACGGTAAGCCGTGCTGTTGATGACCGCCGAGATCTGGAAAGGTCCATAGAACCTCAAACTCAGCTTTCGATTCCCAGTCCTTTTCAGTGTTAATTGTTTGTAGGGGTGTAACTTGAGTAACACCCAATCGCCTACTTTGAATGTGATGTCGATCCGTTTGAGATCTGCATATGCTTTCATTCGCTGCTGAGCTTTAGTTAAGTTGCGTTGTAGTTGGTGTAATATTTTATTACATTCCTGTAATGTAGCTGCAACCGCTTCATTTCTGGACACTCCTGCACAGTAAGAAAGCAAACAAGGAGGTTTTCGACCGAACATGGCCTCAAAAGGGGACATGCCGATCGATGCATTAAATGCTGTATTATAGTGATACTCAGCGAGGCTAAGAAAATAAGACCACTTATGTGGGGTATTATAGGCAAAAATACGTAAGTATTGTCCTACACATCTATTTGTTCGTTCGGTTAATCCGTCTGTCTCTGGATGATATGCTGAGCTATACTGTAATGTAGTTCCTTGTTTAATGAATAGTTCCCGCCAGAAAGTACTTAAGAAGATAGAATCTCTGTCCGTAGTTATGGATTCAGGAATACCATGTAGTTTTCCCACGTCTTCCCAGAATGCGGTTGCCACTTTTGGCCCAGTTAGAGGTCCCTTGATAGGAGAAAAGTGGGATGCTCGAGATAGTCTATCTACTACAACCATGATGATGGTAAAAGAATTTGATGGGGGTAGATGCGTTATGAAATCCATAGTTACTTCGGCCCATAATTTGTGCGGTATCGGTAATGGTTGAAGTAAGCCATATGGTCTGTGGTTCACGGGTTTAGCTTTTTGGCACAATTCACACTGGTTGATATACTTAGTCACTTCTTCTTTCATGTTAGTCCAGTGAAATTGCTCTTGTAGCTTGTGCATTGTTCGTTTAATTCCCGAATGGCCTCCTAAAGGACAGTCATGAGCTTCTCGTAGAATTGTTTGTTTAATGTTGGATTTTTCTGGTATGTATAGTCTATGCTTGTAGTATAAGTAGTTACCCTTAATGGTCCATTCTGGATGTAATTGAGGCTGTTTTCTTATATTATTGAGTAGATTTACTGTGTCGCTGTCATTATTATAATCCTATTCTAATCCCTCTAATAAGGGTGAATTGGGAATGGAGATTGACTGGAGGCTCGTTGATTCTCCCTGGTCGGTATCCGGGGTTACTCGTGATAATGCGTCAGCTACCTGATTGAGTTTTCCTGATTTATATTTAATAGAATAGTCAAATCCCAATAGCTTGGTTATGAATTTTTGTTGTTCTGGGGTATGGAGCTCCTGTGTAAGCATATGATGCAGACTTTGATGGTCTGTGAGTATAGTAAAATGGTGTCCCAATAAGTATTGTCTCCATTTTGCCACCGCGGCTGATACCGCGTACATTTCTCTTTCATACGTCGATTTTCTTTGCATTAATGGAGATAATTTTTTACTATAGTAATCTATGGTTTTTTTATCTTGCTGGAGAACTGCTCCTATGCCGGTTCCTGAAGCGTCAGTTTCTATGGTAAAGGATTCCTTAAAATTAGGCAGTACTAGAATGGGAAATGTTATTAGTTTCTCTTTCAATTTTTCAAAAGCCTCTTGTGTTATTGTTGTCCATTGGAACGGTGTTTTTTTTAGGAGTTCAGTCAGCGGATGGGCTATGGTGGCATAATTTTGAATGAATTTCCGATAATAACCAGGGAGTCCTAAAAAGGCTCTGACTTTCTTCTGGTTATTGGGCACTGGAAATTCTTTAACAGCTTGTATATTGTTTTCATTTGGTTTTACTTCCCCCTTTGAAATAACATGTCCCAAGAATTCGATTTGGGTTGAAAAAAAACTACATTTACTTTGTTTGAGAAATAGTTTGTTTTGTGAAATAATTTCCAAAGCTTGTTTGAGGTGCTCCCTGTGCTCTTTTTCCGAACTACTGTAAATAAGGATATCGTCAAAAAATACTACTATGCATTTTCTGAGATATTCTTGAAAAATGTTGTTCATCAAAGCTTGAAATGTTGAAGGTGTATTGGAAAGGCCAAAAGGCATTACTTTAAATTCACAGTGGCCTTGGTGAGTCCTAAAAGCTGTTTTATGGATATCTTCTTCGGCCATTCTGATTTGATGGTACCCGGATCGAAGATCCAGTTTAGAAAAATACCTAGCCTCGAATAGTTCATCTAGTAATTCGTCGATTGTCGGAATTGGGAACTTATTTTTTATGGTGAGTTTATTTAAGGCTCGATAATCAACACAAAATCGCCAGCCTCCATCTTTTTTCATTACTAAAATAATGGGAGAACTAAAGCTTGATGTACTGTGACGAATTTCCCCCTTGTCTAACATTTCCTTAATCATTATCTCAATCTCATTTTTCTGAATATACGGATATCTATATGGTTTAATACTGGGTGGGCCGCAGTTGGGCAGTAATAAAATTTTATGATCTATCAGACGTTCCGGGGGTAATTCAGTTGGCATCTGGAAGAGATGTTCATAAGCCCTGATTATAGTTTGATTTCTAATGTCTTCAATTTCCTCAGTTGATTTTTGTTCCTTATTCCCTTCTTCTGTAGTAATGACCAAACAATATGCAGTGGATTGTAAACTCATCAAACGGGATAACTGTGATGATGATATGGCCTGTAATTGGTTTTTCTTTTGTCCATTTATTGTGACAGCCCCATTTGTATCGATATATGACAGGGTATTCTTTGTATAATCAGTGGTTACTGGTCCTAAGGTTTGTAACCAACGAATCCCTAAGATGATATCTGACCCTTCGATGTCTAAAATAAAGAGGTTAATGATATATTCTCGGCCTTGTATGAGCAGTTTTACATCCCTACACATTCCGCTGCATATGGAGGTTGTTCCGTTACCCATATATACAGGAAACTGTTTAATACAGTGCATAGGTATTTGTAGGAATTTTGCTATTCGTGTGGAAATGAAGCTATGTGAGCTTCCCCCATCTATGAAGATTTCTAAGGGTTGTTGGTTATAATAGGCTGTGATTCTTAACCCATGTGTATGGGTGTGTCCAACCAGGGCCTGGAGGGTGATGGCAGATTCGGGGATGTCTTCGTCATTTCCAATTTCCTCTATTATATCGCCATACTCAGGACATTCTCCTTCAGTCCCTTGAACATACAACAATGCCCCTTTTCCCTTACACCGATGTCCCGCATAGTATTTTTCATCGCAATTATAACATAATCCCTTCTCTCGCTTGGCTTGTAATTCCTCAGGAGTTAGTCTCTTAATGGGTGGGTATTTGGAACTCTCAGGTTTGGACCGGATTATCTTGAGATTATTTCCTACAAAAGTCTTCTTCATATTATAACTTTTCTCATTTTCTTTCTCTTGCTCTTCAAAGGCCCTGGCTAAAGCATAGGCGTCATGAACTTCTCGTGGTTGGTGTATCATAACCATTTGTTTAATACTTGCTTTTAATCCTGATACAAACATGCTTCTAAGAAACCAAGGTGCTAATCCTGGTACCTTGGTAGTTAGATCTTCAAATTCTGCTTTATATGCGTTGACGGTGGTGGTTTGGTGTAATTTCGTAAGATTTCCTGCTGGGTCGTCATAACAAGATGGTCCAAATCTTTTGTGTATTGCGGTAACAAACATGGGAAACGTTACGACTGGGTGGTCTCTAAGCATAGCTTGGTACCATTTTGAAGCCGGTTTATCTAAATGTAACGTGGCTATTATAAGGTAATCTTGTGGGCGAACATTATGAAAATTAAAATATAATTGTAATTCGTAAAGGAAATCAGTGGGATCTCCTTCTGCAAATCTAGGACATTGTAAATAAACAAGTTGATTAGGTCGATTCGATATTACCGGGTTTTGAGCCATGTTGGGTCCATCGCCGAGTATTCCGCCTGAATGTTGTCCAGGTTCCCAATTGACGCCGAGCCCTGGGAATGTTGCGGCCTGTGGATAAACCGCCGGTGGATTGAGCATTGCATCATAGGTTCTTTCTGGTACTTGGTGGAGGTTGAAATTCTGATTAGTGGAATAATTGCTGAATTCATGATGAATATGATTAGATGTCCGAGCTTCTTCTCCTCCCCTTGGTGGCCCGTTAATGATTCTGAATTGCTCCATCATTTCTTTCTTTAGGTTTGAAAACTGGTTGTTGATGTACTCATTTGCTTGTTCCTTTGATTCAACTATTTGCTGTACCAAGAAGTTTTCTTTTGCTTGAAGTTCGGTGATGAGTTGCCGTTGAATTCCTTCGACTTGTGCATTTCTTGTATTTCTTTCATCTTCAAACGCTTTCTTGAGTTCCGCAATTTGCTGTGCTAATTCCTTTGAGCGAGTTCCATCACTCATGGTCGTCGGTGGAGGACTGATTCTCTCAACGAGAGCACCAAAGATGTAGCGGTCCGGCGATGATTCCGCTACTCTATTACATGATAACAGAAGAATGGCTAAGGACAGCCGGGGAAATAGAAAAGAGGAGGGGGGAAGAAGGAGAAGAACATCTAAACACTTTATTCATCAATCAGTATCTTATTACAAAGCTAATCCTGCTATTTATAGCCATAATCCCTAGTTAGCCGTTACACAGTAATTAATAGAAAAACAAAAACGAATTACATATGCTGCCACGTTGCTGCCACGTGTGTACAGATCCAGGAGGCGTGATCTTTTCCTAACCGTTGATGCAACAGTGCTGCAATAGTTGTGCGGCTGCAGCCACGTTGCTCATGCACGACCACAACCGTATGATCCAGGCATGAAAGAGGTCGTTCGTACCCTACACAGCAGTGGCCGCATGGATACAGCATGGTAGAGGCCCTACATACCCTACACGGCAGCGTCCACACGGACCCTATGCAGTAGTGGCCTCTCAAGCTCCATGCGGTAGTTGCCGCACAAGCTCTACACAGCTTGCACGATAGAGGACACAAGGCCTTTTGCCATGCAGAGGTTACTCGCCCAGGCAGCCTCCAGTTGTAATCCAGCATGGCATGAGTGACCTAAGGCCGCTCAGAGGCCACTCCAGTACGACCTGAGTGACATATGCAGTCTGGGCTGCCTGTGCGACCTCCGACCCTTACGAAGCCTGCGGGGCGGCCAACTGTGGGGAGGCCGCCTCCCCATAATGGGGAGTGCGATTATCTACACCCCTATGATGGGGGTGTGGTTACCATAACTCCAGTCGTTGCATAGCCAGGGCTCGCGCATGCATCACTACTATTATATATGGATGTCCATGGTAACACACACACACACACAGATATATATATATATATATATATATATATATATATATATATATATATATATATATATATATATATATATATATATATATATATATATATATATATATATATATATATATATATATATATATATATATATATATACTAGCATCTTCGAACGGGCTCTGCCCGTTCTCGATGCGTCGCACTTCGCCCGCAATCAAGCGGGCTTCGCCCGCTTGACCTCCCGGCGGGCTTCGCCCGCCCCCCGCCGGGCGTTCGCCCGTTCTCGATGCGTCGCTCCGCAATCAAGCGGGCTTCGCCCACAATCAAGCGGGCTTCGCCCGCTTGATTCCCCGGCGGGCTTCGCCCGCCCCCCGACGGGCGAAGCCCGTCTCTGAAATAATAACTTATTATTTTTTAATAAATAATAACTTATTATTTTTTAATAAATAATTTAATAAATAATTAAATCATTAAATAATAACATTTTAAATCAATTTATAATTTAATAAATCATTAAATTATAACTTATTATTTTTTATAAAACAAAAATAAAAAAATCCAAAATCCCCCCCCCCCCCCCCGATGCCCCCGTCTCGCCTCCCGCGCCCTCACGGTGTCACCCCTGCCGCCGGCGGCTTCGGCGAGCGGGCAGGGCCACCGCCGGCGGTGGCCCTGCCCGCTCGCCGCCGGACAACCCCCGGCGGGTTCGCCGGAGGCCGGCGAACCCGCCGGTGGGCGCCGGGCAGGCCGCCGGCGGCTCCGCCGCCGGCGGCAGGGGTGACACCGTGAGGGCGCGCGAGGCGAAACCGGTATCGGGCTTTTTTCCCCTGTGATCAGTACTGAGGGAGTTGATTTGGTTATTGGCAGTTCTCCTTTGTTGAATCCAACGGTTCCTATTTGCTGGAGCTTGATCGGACGGTCCAGATCCGTTTCATGGTGTGATCCAAATATGCATATTGTATTATATATATATATATATATATATATATATATATATATATATATATATATATATATATATATATATATATATATATATATATATATATATATATATATATATATATATATATGCATGTAGATATACATTCATGTATAGAGATATGTATGTATGTAGAAATGATGGTATCTGAGATCTTTTCATACATTATTGATTACTTAACTAAAATAGATATTTGTCGCCACACAATGTGATGCAATCAAATTTCATAAAATTAATTGCTTAACTAAAATTTGATCTATGAAACAGGAGGCAGGGATCTACAATCATGGCCAGATTTGGTTGGAATGACCGGTTTCGATGCCAGACACTATATTTGGTTGACAAGGCATGATCTCGATGTTATATTTTCAGGGTCTTTCAAAGGCCCTTTCTTTTTAATTTGTTATAAACGTGTGATGATCTGGCTTTCTGAAGATAATAACATGTTTTCAAAAGTTATCCAGATACCGGTGATTGGATAATGGCTGATTAAAAATAATAAACTCTTTATAAATACGTTTGACGATAAGGGAGAGTGTATTATATTCATACAGAATTGCAATTTGTCGTGTTCTTGTTCTTTAAAGAGTGAATTTATGAAATAGTTCTGTTTGTGTCCTCAATGCCAATATATATTGGTCTTCTTAAAGCTGTTGAAAAATGTTTGTTTAATAAAGCATGTTTAGAGTAGTTTATTTAAGGTTTTAATCTTGTTGTAAATTGGGAATAAATACATGCAATTGTTCATCTATTAGATCGCTGGAGTTGAAATTAGGGTAAAATAGACTTGCGTTAAAAAGACATTTTTCTTTGTTAAAGACCCTTTTGTTTAAATCCAATATGTATAGTTCTTCATTAAACCATTTCAAACAAAATATTCTTCTACCTCATTTTTTCATATTTAAGCATTGTCCACAGGAACATGAACACTGCATTATATGTAAGAATAAGGTGTAAGATCGTTCCCTCATATTTTTGCTCGGGCACGAATATTTCACCTGAACGAGATTTTTTTGCGTGGGCATGATTTTTTTGCCCAGGCACGATTTTTTCACTCGGGTACAATTTTTAGCCTCTGGACGAAAAATGTGCGTCCGGGCTAAAAATGCACGCACGAGTGAAAAATGCACGCCCGCGCGAAAAATTCGCGTATGGGCAAAAAATGCGCGCCTAGGAGAAAAATGAGCTCCCGGGCAAAAAAAACGCGCCCGGGTAAAAAAACCACACCAGAGCGAAAAATTCGCGCTCAGGTGAAAAATTCGCACCCAAACGAACAAACCATTATGAATGAATGAAATTTTAGATCATCACTTATGGACAATGATGAGGATTTTTCGAGTTAAAAATATTTCTCGCAACTAATATCCTGATGTATGCAAGTATACATATCGAAATATAGCATAGAAAAAATATCGTATTTGCCCGGGACCTTTCGAGTAATGTCACTTACGCAAAATTCCTATTAATTTATCGATTGAAAATTGGTTTTCTTTTTGGAAAGTTAAGGATTGCAATTTGGAAATTACTAGAGAAAATTCTTAAAAACCTTAGTACTTGATTGGGTGTTCTTGGGAATCCGAATATAAAAAAACGTTCTAGTTCATAAAATTTTGTTTTGATTGGAGGATTGAAAAACATGATAGAAGCTCGCTAGAGTCAACTGCCGCCGAATTTTAATAATACTTCAAATATAATTTCTTAAAATTTGAAATAAATTAAAATCGGAAACAAAATTAATCCAACATCCAAAAGAATTGATATTTTAAATTCTCAAAGAAAATATGTCAATCTCTTTATTTCTGAGAGATCTAAATTATTCACGAGCCTCTCGGCCACTAGGACGCTAATTGGATAATGAACTTTATATACTAGCAATATAAACTCGGAACCAAATATTAATCGAAAATAAATTGAAACGAAACTCTAAAAATTAGAGATGACGGATTATGATTTAATTCACATCCCAATACTAATCAATCAAGCACTAAGAAAGAATTTAGCTACTCATAATGAAAAAAGAAACAATAATAAGAGAAAGAGAAATATTCATTTTCATTAATATGGAAAAAAAAAGAGTACAAAATTTAAAATAACAACAATAATATTAGAGAAAGAGGAAACATACACATAAAAGGAAATTTCTATAAATTAACTCTCAAACATATAGCACTAATATAAAATTGAAATTCTCTCTAACTCTCTTGAAAACTTGAACTTGATGTCTTCCTTCAATTCTCCTCCAATGTCTTGGATCCTTGCCCTTTTTATAGCCAAATGGAAGATTCTAGAAAAGAAGAAAAAAATGAAGAGCCACAAGGGGGGCATGTGCTTTAAATGAATAAATTAATTGGAGGGGAGGGAGGAGGGGAGTGAGTGGCCACGTACATACAGTGGATAGAAAGGGAGAACATGAAGAGGAGGAGAGAGTGGCCACATACATTGAATTTAAAATAAAGGAGGTTGAATGGAGAGGGGAAGCGGAGGGGTTGCATGGAGGGTGGTCGACCATGTGAAATTTGATGAAATAAAAGGGTGGTGCCTGCCACATGATGTGAGGTGGCATGAAATGAATTAAATGAGGTGAATAAAGGGTGGCCAATCACTTAAATTAAATGATGAAATATTTGCATGCATGTGGAGGAGCATGAGAAGGGTGGTGGAATGGACATGTATGGAAATATTTGCATGAGAATAATTTCACGTACAAAGGTTGACAACGGACTTTTACGTCGAGACGTGCCAAAATTCCCCCCAGGACTGTCAAAATAGAAATAAAATAAAATTAGTGCAAATTATATAAGAATAAAAATGACACGCTAATTAATATATAATTTAGAGAAAAAATATATAATTTATATTAAAATTTAATATTTATGATATGAATATTTAAGTCAAAATATACATCATCGGACAAACTATCTGAACAGCGTACTGCTTATTCATCATTATTTTTATAAAGGCTCGGTTTGAAACAACTTATGTTGATAAATAATCTGTTGATAGAAAAGTGATGATTGAATATAAATTTTATAAAAGCAACGATGAACACTACTGATTGAAAAGTTACCCTCGAATATCGATCTCATGTGAAGCACGACAGGGTAGAGTAATATTTATAGATGCGACTTGAGATAGGTGTCTTTTTATGTCAGTGTTATCATGTTGTTTTGATTTGTGAACTAACATCTACGTGCAATAAACAAAAGATAATAAACTATGCGTGTCGCCGGCACCGCTTTGCCGACCGTGGGTTGCCTTCCTCCGCTTTGCACCTCCGCAGGTAGCTGTTAAAAATTCTCAGCGTGGTCAGCAAGGTAGCCCAAACGCCAAATTAATATCTTCGGAACTACCCAGTTCGCACGTTGAACCAGCGGAAAGCCAAGGAACAAGGCTAATCCCAACAAACAATGGAAGCACAAGCAGATCTTTTATACATTCGCTTCTTTACAACACGAGTCATACATAGCGAGACATGATTTCGCTAGTATAAACAGCTGTAAACAGAAAGCACCAAACACCAAGCCGGGCGGACAGCACCGGAGTCCGCCGAGACCGCCAAGGTCGCCGAGGTCGCCGAGTCCGCTGAGATCGCCCGACCTTAAGCTGCAATCCGTCGAATAGCCACGGAGTCCGCCGAAGCCGCGAGGCCGCGCAGACACACCGTTATTCGTCTCCTGCTGAAGCTGAACTGAGGAACACCCCCTACCCGCCTGAAGCCGGCGGACAGGTTATTGAAGCTGGCAAAGTTGAAACAGAGTTGACAAGCCGCAGAGCGACCTTCTGCTGAATCCGCAGAGACCGCACAACTTCCAAGTACTTGACCGAAGTCAAAGCCAAACTCCTGGCTCCTTGAAGCTACCCACGCGACCTACACAGCAAACCGTCAGCCCTGAATCAATCCGCGCGGACAGAAAAACTGAGACCGCAGCTCTTTGCCCAACCCAACTTACTGTTCACTCAAGTTACTGTAGATGTGCCAGGGGGGTCCTATTTATAGGCGAGGTGAGGAGTGCGGTCACCGCCCTAGAGATAGCGACACCGCCCTAGCCCGCGCGATAGCAAAACACCGTCCGCCGAGTCCGCAAGGACTTAGCCGGATACCAAGGAAAACCGCCAGGAGCAAGGCAACATTGGCGAACCCTCTCTAGTCCGCCCAAGCTATGCGGACAAGGCATCAGCCCGCAAAGCCTCCAACCACTGCAGGACAGCAATCCCTCTTCAATGGCTGTCCGCACAAACCCGAGGCAGTCCGCAAGACTCAAGCCCCAATCCGCCACAAGTCCACGACCAAAGGCAGATAACAAGTCCACCCGGTCAGCAGCGGACTTGGCGGATATAGCGGACACCATGGCCTTGGCACAGAGTGTGACCAAGTCCAAAACCATCAAAGGCTAATGCGAGCATGGCGGACATAAACTCTTGTCCGCCAAACACCCTAGCACAGACCGCCAGCAGTCCGCCAGCCACTCGCACACCAGCCCAATGCAGCAGCCACCTCCCGGACTCCACAGCAAAACACCTGTTGTAACACCAGAGCTCGACAAGGCCTCAGTCAAGCTCTAAGCCCAGTCCGCAACATCCCAAACCGCGGACACACTAGTCCACAAGCTTCCCGCGGACATGAGCCAAACCGCCAAACAGCACAGGCTTGCAATGCGGCCATTGAGGAAAGCACCAGTCCGCAAGCCTCTATCCGCTCAGGCCGCTCCTTGGCAAAACCAAACAGCCAACGCATTATCCGCAGATACCAGGCCGCATAATCCGCGGACTTCACCCGTGCAATCCGCTCAGAAGAACAACCGGCTTCCACTAGACTTTCCACCAAGCCGCACACAACAGTCCGCCCAGTCCGCCTAGTCCGCCAAAGCTGTCCGCCCAGGCCGCCCGGCCTGTCCCGTCAACCACTTCCACTTCACAAATTTCAACACTCCCCCTTGAAGTGGGAAGTGGTGACCAAGCCCAGCAAGTTGCGCAAGCGCTCAAAGGGCCCCTTCGACAGTGGCTTCGTGAATATGTCAGCAAGATTATCTTTACTCCGAACATGCCCGACCAGCAGAGACCCCTCCAACACCTTCTCCCTGATGAAGTGGTGATCAATCTCTATATGCTTGATCCTGGCGTGACACACTGGACTGTTAACCAGTTTGAGAGCACTCTCATTGTCACCCCGGAGTAAATTTGGCCCTTGCACTTCTTCATGAACGTCCTCTATAAGCCTCCTCAACCAGATGCCTTCCCGAGCAGCCAAGGCCGAAGCCTTATACTCTGCCTCTGTAGTTGAGACAAACACAGAGTCCTGCTTCTTGCTACACCACGAGATACTAGCTGAACCGCAAGTGAACACATAACCTGAAGTAGACCTCCGATCATCCGAATCACCGCCATAATCAGCATCCGTGTACCCAAGCAACACAAACTCCGAGTCCCTTCCATAGAGGAGTCCCATGTCAGAAGTCACCTTGACATACTTCAGAATACCCTTTGCCGCCACTAGATGAGATTGCCCTGGTTCAGCCATATACCGACTTACTCGGCCAACACATAAGCAATGTCCGGCCTTGTAATCGTTAGGTAAATCAAGCTCCCAACAAGAGCCCTGAACACCAAGGGATCATGAAGAACCCTTCCCTCATCTCGTCGAAGCTTCAGCCCAGGTTCCAGTGGAGTAGAGCACTTCTTCCCTTCGCCCATGCCGAACCGCTTCACAATGCTATTAGTATACCCTTTCTGGCAAATGAGAACCCCGCACTCCTTCCTCTCCACTTCAAGACCGAGAAAGTGATGCAACTCTCCCAAGTCTTTCATCTCGAAGCGTATAACAAGCTCAGCCCTGAGCCTTGCTACTTCCCCCTCCAAATTCCCTGTGATGATCATGTCATCCACATACAACAGGACCAAGACTTGTAGCTCTCCCTTCTTCTTGACGAACAAGCTTGAATCCGAGTTGGAAGCAAGGTATCCACAGAATTGCAAGTACTCTGCAATCTTCCCATACCAAGCTCTAGGAGCATGCTTCAACCCATAGAGAGCCTTCCTGAGTTTGCAGACATAGTCCGGATACTTTTCAGAGACAAAACTAAGCGGCTGATCCATGAAGATGTCCTTGTCAATCTCTCCGTAAAGAAAAGCATTCTTCACATCGAGTTGCCACAACCTCCATCCCTTGCTAGCAGCCAAGGTGATCACCACTCTTACTGAAGTCATCTTCGCAACTGGACTGAATGTCTCCTCATAGTCTTCTCCATACTACTGTGAGAATCCTCTAGCGACCAGGCGAGCCTTGAACCTATCAATGCTCCCATCAGCCTTCTTCTTCAACTTATACACCCACTTGCAAGTAACCGGAGTAATGTCATCAACCTTGGGCACAAGGTCCCAGGTTTCATTCTTCTTAAGAGCATCAATCTCTTCCTTCATGGCATCTTCCCACTCCTTAACTCCAGTGGCCTCGTTGAAGCTTGCAGGTTCTCGCTCATCCAGAGGACCCGCAAAGAAACAGGAGACATATCTCACTGCATTCCCATCACAGTACCGAGCCGGTGGCTTCACAACCCTCTTCGATCTCCGAAGGGTCGGCTCCTTGCTCGCTGCTTCCGTTGCTTCTTCGGGCTCAACTCCTACCTGGGGCAAGCATTGAGCAGTGCTCACCCTGCTTCCTGAACCAGAAGGCTCAGCCTCAGAGTTAGAAGCAACAGGAGCTGCTGGTGAAACAGCAAGCTCCACTTCCAAGCCTTCAGCAACCACCACTGGTGCTTCATCAACCTTGCTACTTCCGGTTAGCTCAACTGAGCCACCTCCATATGATGTCAGTGTAACACCCCAAAACTCAAAATAGCGAAGGGGGGACGTTTTGGGCCAGTTTGGGTTCTGGCAGAAGGCACACGGCCTGGGACACGGGCGTGTCCCAGGGCGTGTCAAGCGTGTGTCGACACTTAGCCGCGAAGTCGTCGAGTTATACTCGACGATTCGTCGAGAATGGGCACACGGCCTGCGACACGGGCGTGTCGCAGGGCGTGTCGAACCGTGTCGACACTTAGCCGTGAAGTCGTCGAGTTATACTCGACGATTCGTCGAGAATGGGCACACGGCCTGCGACACGGGCGTGTCGCAGGGCGTGTCGACCCGTGTCGACGATCGTCCCGGGGAGTCGTCGAGATTCACTCGACGATCGTCGAGACAAGGCACACGGCCTAGGACATGGGCGTGTCCAAGGCCGTGTCATCGAGTCGTCGATCTTCCCTCGACGAAATGTCCCGTGTACACGGCTGCGGCCCAGGCGTGTCAAGGTGACACGGGCGAGGACACGGGCGTGTCCTAGAACCCGTGCAGTGCTCGGGTTGAAAATGGGGGAAAATCATGGGGTACACGGC
Source organism: Platanthera guangdongensis (assembly GCA_039583875.1). Lineage (NCBI taxonomy): Eukaryota > Viridiplantae > Streptophyta > Magnoliopsida > Asparagales > Orchidaceae > Platanthera > Platanthera guangdongensis. The sequence goes on from CM077151.1 coordinate 81,373,444, forward strand.
CGGCTACACGGCCGTGTCAGCTGGAACACGGGCGTGTCAGCTCGAACACGGGCGTGTTCGATACCCGTGTGAGGTTCCAGGAGATTCGATTTTGACGGCGAATGCGGCACACGGCCCTGGACACGGGCGTGTGCCAGGCCGTGTTCGGCCCAGATTGGGCATTTCAGCCCCGAATCAAAGCCGCTCGTTTTCTTAGGTTGAGATCCAACGGCTGGGGGTTGTTCCTGAGAGGATATACCCGTGAGTTGACTTGGAAATCCATCATTTTCTTACCTTATCATCTCTCCAAGTCCTTGGAGAAAGAGGAGAGCCATTGGAGGAAGAAGAACTAGATCCCGCCATTGGAGGAGCTTCGGAGCTCCGAATCGCGAGCCGACTCCGGATCCACGGAGGCAACGCAAGTGCGGTGATTTCTATCCGATTACTTTTCGATGGCGCCAAAGAGGAACTCAAGGGTAACGATCCTCATCTTGAGCATGAATAGCTCTCTATTTTAGCATAGGAAGCCCGCTCTCGCGAGTTTGCGAAGAGTTGGAGGCGTTCCTTTGGGTAGATATGTAAAGTCCCCGTTGTTTAGAGTCCGTATGCGAGAACGGACATAGGCATGATGTGTGAAGCCTACCCGGACATGTTAGTCTGGATCGGTGATGTTGCATTGCATAAGGCCGGAGAAGACTCCGTGCTATTGGTTGTTTTCGGGTTTTCTACGCGGTAGATTGCAGCATGGAGCCTTGGGGACTAACCCAAATGTGCACCCGGAAAACTGGGCGGATACGAGATCTTGCCAGCTTGGTGGCCTGAGAGCCAACTCGAACATAACTGAGTTATGTGACTTGTGGTAGAATGGGACTCGGTGAAAGTTTGACCCGCGCAAATGGCTTAAATTGTCGTTGCGAAGTGAGCACGGGTTAGATGGAGCCGTACCCGCTTTATGTCGTTCGGTTAGAGAGACCTAAGGTTACGTGGCACTCGCCGTTGGCATAGATGTGAGTCTTCGGCGGTCAATGGCTTAAATTGACGTGACCCATGCCATGAAGACAAATTGCTCATAGGTTTGGCCGTCTAAGTGGCGGTGGTGAGTCCGGAATGTTAATGGCTTTAATTGACGTGACATCGACCGGTTCACCGAGAATGTGCCATGAGTGCACGGGGCGTGCGGCCGTACGAGCCAACGTCTGTGATGAAATGGCTATGGTTATATACATTGCTCGCTTATGCTAATGAAATGCAGGGAAGGAGCATCGCCGCCCCGAGTTGGGGGCGGGATCGTTATAATTTCGTCAGCATTGCTGACCGTTGCCTTGTTTTACCACCGTGCGGTGGTTTGTTGCTTGCAGGTGCAGCTGGACCAAGCGGTCAATAGCGGGCTAAAGCCCTTTTTGCGAAGCTGGCCCTCGAAGGCCCAAGTAGAAGTGTTTATTGCTTTATTCATGTATGACCGGCCTGCGTGCCGTGGTTTGTAAAACATGTAATTTTCAAGTGAAACACTTTGTAAGGCCTTAAGGCCGGTTTTGGGTATTTTGTATAACATTCCTAAATTGTACTAGTGGACATTCGTGCTTGATGTTGGGTTCTTGTTTACAACTCTTATAAACTGCTTCCGCTAGAATGCTCTGTGTAGGACGTTGAGATTGGTTGGATGGTTTCCATAAGTAACCACCCGGTCTATCTGTGGTATATGGCGTCGGGCCCCGGCCGGACCTACTGCTATATACTATGTGACGGATAGGGGGTGTTACAATTTGGTATCAGACTACTGGTTTTGGTCGGACTTAAGCTGAATTCGTGGACGAATTCTTTTTAAGGGGTGGTGAGCACATTATGTGCGTCATCGTTATAACGGTAAAAGAACCCATGAATGTCCACTTAGGAATAAAAATACTCGTGTTTGAGGAACCTGCGTGTTCCTATAATTGCTGTTCGCAATTTTATTTGGTCGCTTGACGGTGTTTTGTACCACTATAGGTGACCGGAAGCGGTGCTGGACAGCCAGAATGTCCGGTTTCTGAGGAGCATAGTGCACCCGGTGAGGTGTTTGAGCCTCCTCCTTCGTATGAAACCGTTAGAAGGATCGTAGAAGTGGTGTTTACTGTGACGGGTGCACAGCTAGGAGGAAATGTACAACCCTGCGCCCCTGTTGTGGCTTCAACGCCGGTGGGCGCGATGCAGCAGATGACCTTTGGTAGACCATTGGGACAGCAGCTGAATATGCATTTAGTGCAGGGAGCGCACACAGTTGAGGAATATTTGCAAGCATTTCTTATGATAAGTCGCTACCCATGCTTTGAGTCGGATAATGAGCAAGCTACAGTCGATAGATTCTATAACGGCCTACGCGCCGAGTTACGAGTCCTATTGCTAGGACCAAAGTTATTGGGATTCCGAGCCTTGGTGGAATCAGCTAGATCATTGGAGACAGAGTTGAGGAAGACCCTCCCGATGCCAACGACCATGGTATCGAACTATACAAACCCCATAAGAGCTGTATCCGGCAGAATGCTGGAGAAAGGGGTTATGAAATCGACTAGTAAAGCTACTTACACTTGTTATACTTGTGGAAAGAAAGGGCACTTTGCCCGAGACTGTTGGAATGGTGCTCGGAAGGGTAAGAAACCTATGTCAGGAGCAGTCAAGGATGTCAGTACAAAGGAAACGGCATTCAAAGTGCCGAACACCTCAAAGTCGGCATATCGAAAATGGTATAAGAAGCATAGGACTTCGGGTCAAGCTCTTTCTGGTGCTTCTGGGATGACTACGGGTCAGACCCCGGGCACATGTTTCAACTGTGGCGAGCCGGGGCATTATGCTCGTGAGTGCCTAAAGCCCTGGAGGAAGCACGCCGTCGTGACGACAGGTATGGTTTAAAGATAGTTTTGCTTTAAATACTTGTCACTCTTGTGCATGTTAGCTTAGAACTACTAGTGTTAAGCCTTGTTATGACTTTCTTTATCTGCGAGAGCACCGTTCGTTTAGGGAGCTTCGCGTTCCTTTATTAGGAATTATATTGTGCGTCGGAGTACCTCCTTCGATGGTAAAAGACGAATTGGATGCGTTATAGTCCAATGGTGCTCATTGTGCGCGGGTAGACGTTGTTGCGCTTAGTTTTGGATTGGGAATCAGGAGTTCGACGTTATATTTGGTATGGACTGGCTCTCGGAGCAGCAAGCCAATATAGATGCGGTAGCAAGGAAGTCAAGTCGGGAGCAAGTCGTGAGATGACCTTTACGGGCTCGAAGAGGTCGAGCAAGATGTTGGCGTTTGCTCTTCAGGTGGTGAAGGCGGTTCGTGCCGGAGCAGAACTGTTCTTTACACTAGTGGAGGTTGCAAAGCCGAAGCCCACTTTGGATTGTATTTTAGTGGTATCGAAGTACCCTGATGTGTTCCCTAGAGATCTTCCTGGAGCCCCGCCTCGATAGGAGATAGATTCCATGTTTGAGCTTGTACCAGGTGCAAGGCCTGTGTCACGCTCTCCTTGTCGGCTAGCGCCTACAGAAATGGCGGAGCTGAAAGTGCAACTTCTAAAAGTTGTTGGAGCAAGGGTATGTGCGTCCAAGTCCTTCTCCTTGGAGTGCACCGACCCTCTTTCGTAAGAAGAAGAACGGCACGAAGAAGAACGGAAGCTTGGGGCTATGTATTAATTATCGGGAGCTCAACAAGGTAACGACAAAGAACAAGAACCCGATCCCAAGGATCGATGACCTTTGTGATCAGTTGGTCGGGCCAACGCCGTACTCTAAAGTAGCTAAGGGAGAGTGATATCCCTAAGATAACGTTCAGTACAGGACACGGGCGCTACGAGTTTAGGGTCAGGCCGTTTGGGCTGACAAATACGCCGTCAGTGTTCATGGATTTGATGAACAAGACGTTCAAGGAGTACTTGGACCATTTCGTGATCGTCTTCATCGACGATATTTTGGTGTACTCGCAAAGTGAGGAAGATCACTTCAAGCATCTTCATTTGGTGTTGGAGACGCTAAGGAGAAACCAGTTGTATGCCAAGTTCTCGAAGTGCGAGTTTTGGCTATCCTCAGTGGCGTTCCTCGGTCATATAGTGAGTGGAGAGGGTATTGCTGTGGATCCGGCGAAGATTGTTGCGATACGGGAGTGGCCTGAGCTTGCTACGGTAGCGGAAGTCCGGAGTTTGCTGGAGCTTGCCGGCTACGATAGGCGCTTCGTGGAGAACTTCTCGCGGATAGCGTTACCTCTCACTACTATGACGAGGAAGGAGCATAAGTTCTTTTGGACGCCGGAGTGCGCGCGAGCTTTTGAGGAGTTATAATGTCGGTTGACTACGACGCCTGTGCTGACTTCGCCAAGTGGAACCGAAGGCAATGAGATTTTTTTAATGATGCATAGGGCAGCGGTTTGGGTTGCGCGCTACTGCAACACGGAAGCGTAATAGCGTATGGCCGTGAGTTTTGCCTTGAAGCTATGGAGGCATAATTGTATACGGTGTGAAAGTGGATCTCTACGCCGGTCACAAGAGCGTGAAGCATCTGATTGATCAAAAGGATCTGAATATACGACATCGTAGATGGATGGAGTTCTTGGGAGACTATACATTCAAGATCCACTACGCGCCTGATAAAGGGAATGCGGTTGCTGACGCGGTGAGTCGCCAAGCCCCAGCTCGAGCCCATTGGCTATCGTTGCAAGATGAGCGGTTGGTGCGAGAGTTGGAGGCGTTGGGGATCGTTTGTATGGACAAGCAATCAAGTGCTGAAGCAGTTCATGGTAGAGGCTCTGGATGGGCCAAATTCCCAATTCGTCGTGGAGGACGAATTGCTTTGGAGAGACGGCCTTTTGTGCGTCCCAAGTGTGGGCAATTTGCGGGTGGAGTTGTTGTACGAGGCATACCATACCAAGTACTCGATTCACCCGGGGAGCACGAAGTTGTACATTGATGTGAAGAAACTATTTTGGTGGCCGGGTTTAAAGAAGGATGTGGCGCTCTACGTAGTGAAGTGCCAAACTTGCGCCTTGGTGAAGGCGGAGTGCCAAAAGCCGGGAGGAGTTCTTAAGTCCTTGCCCATTCCGGAATGGAAATTCGACGACATCTCTATGGACTTTGTGCACGGTTTGCTAAGGTCGCAAAAGGGGAAACGACGCCATTTGGGTGGTCGTGGATCGATTAACGAAGGTGTCGCATTTTATTCCACATAGGAAGGATGATCCAGTGGAGAAGTTAGCAATGTTTTATGTGGATAACATAGTACGGCGTCATGGTGTGCCCCGCAGCATCGTGAGTGACCGAGATGGGCGGTTCACGTCCAATGATTGGAGGCTGGTGCAACAAATGTTGGGAACAAAGTTGAAATTCAGCACAGCCACCCATCCGCAAACGGATGGGCAGACCGAGAGGGTTAATAGAACCATGGAAGACATGCTCCGCATGTGTGTCTTGGGTTTTGGAAAGCAATGGGAAGACCACCTTTATTTGGTGGAGTTCGCATACAACAACAGCTACCAAGCGAGTATTCAGACGATGCCCTTCGAGGCCCTATATGGTAGCAAATGTCGCACGCCGTTGTCTTGGTTAGAAACGGGTGAGTCAAAGTTGTATAAGCGATCGGAAGTGGAGGATGCTACTTCTTTGGTGAGAACGATTCGGGAGAGGTTGCTTAACGCTCAGGACCGGCAAGCAAAGTACTGTAATGCCAAGCACAGGAACGTGGAGTTCGCTGTGGGCGATTATGTATACTTAAAGATCAAGCCGTTCAAGGGTGTCTCGCGGGTGCGACGATTGAAAAAGCTAAGCCCGAGGTACCTTGGACCGTTCGAGGTTCTGGAGCGAGTTGGAGAAGCGGCCTATAGGTTGAAGCTTTCAGTGGAGCTAAGTGGTTTACACGATGTATTCCACATTTCGGAGCTTCGGAAGGCGGTGCAAGAGCCTACGCAAATGATCGCGGTCGATCAAGTGCCGGTGGATAGTGGGTTAACGACAAAGGTCAAGCCCGTGCGGATTGAGGACTCGGAGGTCAAGCGACTACGCAATAAAGAGATCAGGATGGTCAAGGTCCGGTGGGTCAATTGCGGTCGTGAGGAGCTCTCTTGGGAGCGAGAGCAGACTATGCTTGACGAGTATCCGAAGTTGTTCCGCTCAGGTACAAGTTTTGTTTTGTATGCCTTTCCTTATGTAATTTCGTGGGCGAAATTCTTTTAAGAGGGGGAGAGTTGTAACACCCCAAAACTCAAAATAGCGAAGGGGTGACGTTTTGGGCCAGTTTGGGTTCTGGCAGAAGGCACACGGCCTGGGACACGGGCGTGTCCCAGGGCGTGTCAAGCGTGTGTCGACACTTAGCCGCGAATTCGTCGAGTTATACTCGACGATTCGTCGAGAATGGGCACACGGCCTGCGACACGGGCGTGTCGTAGGGCGTGTTGACCCGTGTCGACACTTAGCCATGAAGTCGTCGAGATATACTCGACGATTCGTCGAGAATGGGCACACGGCCTGCGATACGGGCGTGTCTGTCTTGGCGGGTTAGAGACCGCGCGGTCTGGCGGTTTGACTCGGCGACTTGTAAACCGGCGGGTCTAAGCAATCTTCACAGGCGACCTCTCTGCATCTCTTATTGTAAGCCGTGCGGTTAGTGCTTCTGTCTAACCGCGCGGCCTGTGCGGCTTACTTTGTACAGTCCGCTTAGCTTGTAAATTTTAGTCTCACATCTCTTATTTGTATTCTCTCTCTCTCCTCCATTCTATAGTAAGGGAGGGCATACCTTTGTAATAGTTATCATTTTTGGATAATAAATTTCGATTATTCAAAAGTTTATTCGGCTTGTTCTCTTCTTTGCGCTTCCTTTCTCTACTTTCTAACATGGTATCAAGCAGGTTGTCCTGCTGCGGGGGGGTGTTGAGACTATATTTGCCAGCAGGACACGTGTGTGTGGGACGCATGTTTGGGCTTTCCCATCGCGTTCCAGGTCTGGTGTTGACCCCGGTGGGCCCCCCTTGTGTGGCGGAATATCCCCGGTCCTGTGGTTGGGGGTTAGTCCCACATCGCCTGCAGACTTCTCCACTTGTGTCATGTACCCCGCCACCCTTCATCTCAACACCTGGTTTTTGAGATGAACTAATGGTTGGCGGGTTCTAACATGGTATCAGAGCACACGGTCTTTTCCTCCTGATTCTGTGCGCCTCTCCCTTGTTCGCGGCTTGCCTTCTCCTCTACCGCGCGGTTTGTCTCTATCCGCGCGGCTTGTTTCTGTCCGCTGCCTGTTTGCGCGGCTTGCTCTTCTTGTTTCTCTTCTCCTCCTGCTCTTTGTCGCAGCGACCTGTTTCCGTGTCGCCGCGCTCCTTGCTCTTTCCTGCCGCTCCGACTTCCTAGTCGCTGCGGTCTGTCTCTGTCCGCGTGTGTTGTCTCTGCACTCGCGATTTGCTGCTGTGATCTGCCTGACCGTGCGGGTTGTTCCTTTCTTACCCGCATCTTGGTCGCGGTCACCTGCTCTTCTCCTCTCTTCTGTTCGCTCGGCCTTTTCAGTCCGCGCGACCTCTTCCCCGCTGTGCCCTTGACCGCATTCTCGCAACTGCTGTGATCTGCCTGACCGTGCGGGTTGTCCCTTTCTTACCCGCATCTTGGTCGCGGTCACCTGCTCTTCTCCTCTCTTCTGTTCGCCCGGCCCTTTGCAGTCCGCGCGACTTCTTCCCCGCTGTGCCTTGATCTGGAATCCTAGCCGCTCGTGTTCAAGCGGCTTCTTCCCTTTTTGTTCCCGCCGCGGTTTCACGCGGATTTTCCTTGTTTGAGCGGCCTCTCCGCCTCTTCGCTCTTAGCCGCTTCTCTTGTTAGTCGCCGCGACCTCCTGGTTTAGTCGCGCGGCTTGTGCTCTGCACCTTGGTCGTGGCCCTTCGTGCCGCTGGTGTGCTGTCACCGAGACCGCTGTAGTTTCTTCTTCCTCCCTTCATGGCTTTCGCCTCGTTGTCACGTCTTCTGGTCGTGCACACGTTGTTACTCAGGGCAAATGGCTGATCGACACTGGTGCTACGAATCATATGACCGGCCATCTCCCGTGTTTCTCTCTCCTAGAAAAACATGCTCGCTTGCCCCCAGTTACTCTCGCTGACGGCTCTTCATCATCTTTCATGGCACAGGGATAGTTCATGTCACCCCGTCTCTTCACTTGGCGGATACTCTATATGTGCCCCAGTTCCCGTGCAACTTATTATCTGTTACATCTCTTTGCAAGCAATTACAGTGTTCCGTCACATTTACTTCTACTTCTTGCTCTTTTCAGGATCCGGACTCCCAACGGACGATTGCTACTGGGACTGAGAGTGGCGGCTTATACTTCCTCGACAACATTTCTGCTTTTTCCACCTTCTCCTCCACCTCCACAGATCTTCTCCAATGGCATCTCCGCCTTGGTCATGCTCCTCCCCGTCTTCTTCGTCAACTTCTGCCCCACCTTCCTCCTCAAAGTCCTCCGCTCAACTGTGAGGCCTGTCAGCTTGGCAAGCATCACCGCTCCTCCTTCCCTCCAAAGCACGTTCGTAGCTCTACCCGTCCGTTTGATCTTATCCACTCCGCATCTGGGGTCCTTCTCCTACTCTTACCATTGGTCGGGGTAGTTTCCTATTTTGTCACGTTCATTGATGATTTCTCTCGCTGTACGTGGGTGTATCTGTTAAAAGATCGCTCCGAATTATTCTCTGTATGGACATCCTTCTATCTCATGATCAAAACTCAGTTTGATGTTTCTATCAAAGTTTTTCGGTCTGATAATGCCGCAGAATATCTCAGTCGTGACTTCTCTACATTCTGCATGCAAAATGGGATTCTTCATCAAACTAGTTGTGTCTATTCTTCACAACAAAATGGTGTAGCCGAACGCAAAAACCGACACCTGCTCGATGTCGCTCGCACCTTGATGACCCAGATGCATGTTCCTCGCTCCTATTGGGGCTATGTTGTTCTCCTTGCCTGCTACCTCATCAATCGCATTCCCTCCACGGTTCTCCATGGCCAACCCCGTTCTCCATTTTGTATCCGGGCAAGGAGCCGTTTCATCTCCCTCTCCAAATCTTTGGATGCACTGCCTTTGTGCATGCCCCTTCTGCCACCCGTGATAAGCTCTCCCCTCGCTCCACCAAATGTGTCTTTCTGGGGTATTCCACCACTCAGAAAGGCTACTGTTGCTTTGATCCCGTCTTCGTAAGCAGTTCGTCTCTGCTGACGTCACCTTCTTCGAGAATACCTCCTACTTCTCGGATGCCTCTTCTCCTCTTCTCCCAGCTTCTGATTCTCCTGCCATTCCCTTCGTTCCCTCGTCTCCTCCTACACTCTCCACCACTACACCGTCTCCACCCCCTCCTCTTCCTCCACCTCTCTCTCTCCCTTCTCCACCACCCTCTCCCTCCTCTCCGCTGCCGTCGCTCTCTTCTCCCGGGCCAGCTTTCTCTACCACGGATGCTCCGGATGCCGCGGGCCCGGCTGACCTGGATCTTCCCATAGCTCTTCGCAAAGGGGTGCGGACGTGCACCTTACACCCCCTTGCTGCTGTTGTTTCCTATGATCGTCTTACTCCTTCTCGCAGGGCCTTTGCACTGGCTATCTCTGCCACTGCCACACCCCGCTCCTATCAGGAGGCCCTTGCTATTCCTCACTGGAAGATGGCCATGGATGAGGAAATGGCGACCCTCACTGAGCGGGGTACCTGGACTCTTGTTCCTCCTCCCTTTGGCACTGATGTTGTTGGCTGTCGCTGGGTCTTTGTGGTCAAATTTAGCCCAGACGGCACTGTGGATCGGTATAAGGCTCGCCTTGTGGCTAAGGGCTTTACTCAGACCTATGGGGTTGATTACTTTGACACCTCTCCCCTGTGGCTCGTCTCAGCACAATCCGGGTTCTTCTCTCTGTGGCCGTCAATCGGGATTGGCCAATTTCTCAGCTGGACGTCAAGAATGCCTTCCTTTATGGTGATCTTCACGAGGCCGTTTACATGGAGCAACCTCCTGGGTATGTTGCTCAGGGGGAGACACGAGTATGCCGGCTGCAGAAGGCAATTTATGGCCTCAAGCAGAGTCCTCGAGCTGGTTTGACAAGTTCAGCGGTATTGTGGCGGCTGTTGGTTTTGTGCGAAGCTCTGCTGATCACTCTCTCTTTATTCGCAAAACTCCTTCTGGGCTGGTTGTTCTTGCTGTATACGTCGATGATATTCTTCTCACTGGCGATGACCAGGAAGGGGTAGCCCTGACAAAGCTACATCTTCGCCAACATCTGATCACTAAAGATATGGGCTCTCCAAAGTACTTTCTGGGGATCGAACTCTCTCGGAAGCCCGACTCCTTAGTTCTCTCTCAGCGTAAGTATGCCCTTGATCTTTTAAAAGAGGCAGGATTGACTGGAGCTAAAACCTGCCCGATGTCCCATGGCTATTGGGGAGGACAAAACCTGGACAGATGATTCGCCTCTTCTTTCAGATAGTTCGCGGTACAGGCGTCTGGTTGGTAAGCTCATATATCTCACAGTGACCAGACCCGACATTTCTTATGCTGTGGGCAAGGTGAGTCAATTCATGCAAGCGCCCAGGGATTGTCATCTTCAGTCCGCCTTGCGGATCTTGGAATATGTCAAAGCAGCGCCTGGGAAAGGATTACTGTTTCAGAAGAATGGTCATCTGAGGATTGAAGCCTACTCAGATGCAAGTTATGCTGATGACAAAGGGGGATCGCAAGTCTACCTCAGGTTTTTGCACCTTTGTTGGGGGAAATCTGGTGAGCTGGAAGAGTAAAAAGCAGTCTGTTGTCTCCAGGTCCAGTGCAGAAGCTGAGTATCGCAGTATGGCGTCAACCACTTGTGAGTTGAAATGGTTGCGGGCTCTCATGCTAGATTTAGGAGAGGTGTACAACCATCCTCTACCTATGTTCTGTGATAACAAGGCCGCCATATACATCTCCAAAAATCCGGTATTCCATGAAAGAACAAAGCACATTGAGGTTGACTGCCATTTCATTCGTGAAGAGATTTTAAAAGAACAGATTTGCACTCCGTTTGTCACATCTGATAAAGAGCTAGCTGACATCTTCACCAAGCCAGTCTCCGCCTCGTTTCTGCATGTTTGCGACAAGCTGGGCATGATTGATATATATGCTCCAGCTTGAGGGGGAGTGTTGAAGTTGGAGACCGGCGGTCTGTCTTGGCGGGTTAGAGACCGCGCGGTCTGGCGGTTTGACTCGGCGACTTGTAAACCGGGCGGTCTAACAATCTTCACAGGCGACCTCTCTGCATCTCTTATTGTAGCCGTGCGGTTAGTGCTTCTGTCTAACCGCGCGGCCTGTGCGGTTTACTTTGTACAGTCCGCTTAGCTTGTAAATTTTAAGTCCCACATCTCTTATTTGTATTCTCTCTTCTCTCCTCCATTCTATATAAGGGAGGGCATACCTTTGTAATAGTTATCATTTTTTTGGATAATAAAATTTCGATTATTCAAAAGTTTATTCGGCTTGTTCTCTTCTTTTCGCTTCCTTTCTCTACTTTCTAACAATGGGCACACGGCCTGCGATACGGGCGTGTCGCAGGGCGTGTCGACCCGTGTCGACGATCGTCCCGGGGAGTCGTCGAGATTCACTCGACGATCGTCGAGACAAGGCACACGGCCTAGAACACGGGCGTGTCCAAGGCCGTGTCATCGAGTCATCGATCTTCCCTCGACGAAATGTCCCGTGTACACGGCATGCGGCCCAGGCGTGTCAAGGTGACACGGTCGAGGACACGGGCGTGTCCTAGAACCCGTGCAGTGCTCGGGTTGAAAATGGGGGAAAATCATGGGGTACACGGCCGGCTACACGGCCGTGTCAGCTGGAACACGGGCGTGTCAGCTCGAACACGGGCGTGTTCGATACCCGTGTGAGGTTCCAGGAGATTCGATTTTGACAGCGAATGCGGCACACGGCCCTGGACACGGGCGTGTGCCAGGCCGTGTTCGGCCCAGATTGGGCATTTCAGCCCCGAATCAAAGCCGCTCGTTTTCTTAGGTTGAGATCCAACGGCTGGGGGTTGTTCCTGAGAGGATATACCCGTGAGTTGACTTGGAAATCCATCATTTTCTTACCTTATCATCTCTCCAAGTCCTTGGAGAAAGAGGAGAGCCATTGGAGGAAGAAAAACTAGATCCCGCCATTGGAGGAGCTTCGGAGCTCCGAATCGCGAGCCGACTCCGGATCCACGGAGGCAACGCAAGTGCGGTGATTTCTATCTGATTACTTTTCGATGGCGCCAAAGAGGAACTCAAGGGTAACGATCCTCATCTTGAGCATGAATAGCTCTCTTTCTTAGCATAGGAAGCCCGCTCTCGCGAGTTTGCGAAGAGTTGGAGGCGTTCCTTCGGGTAGATATGTAAAGTCCCCGTTGCTTAGAGTCCGTATACGAGAACGGACATAGGCATGATGTGTGAAGCCTACCCGGACATGTTAGTCTGGATCGGTGATGTTGCATTGCATAAGGCCGGAGAAGACTCCGTGCTATTGGTTGTTTTCGGGTTTTCTACGCGGTAGATTGCAGCAGGGAGCCTTGGGGACTAACCCAAAGGTGCACCCGGAAAACTGGGCGGATACGAGATCTTGCCAGCTTGGTGGCCTGAGAGCCAACTCGAACATAACTGAGTTATGTGACTTGCGGTAGAATGGGACTCAGTGAAAGTTTGACCTGCGCAAATGGCTTAAATTGTCGTTGTGAAGTGAGCACGGGTTAGATGGAGCCGTACCCGCTTTATATCGTTCGGTTAGAGAGACCTAAGGTTACGTGGCACTCGCCGTTGGCATAGATGTGAGTCTTCGGCGGTCAATGGCTTAAATTGACGTGACCCATGCCATGAAGACAAATTGCTCATAGGTTTGGCCGTCTAAGTGGCGGTGGTGAGTCCGGAATGTTAATGGCTTTAATTGACGTGACATCGACCGGTTCACCGAGAATGTGCCCTGAGTGCACGGGGCGTGCGGCCGTACGAGCCAACGTCTGTGATGAAATGGCTATGGTTATATACATTGCTCGCTTATGCTAATGAAATGCAGGGAAGGAGCATCGCCGCCCCAAGTTGGGGGCGGGATCGTTATAATTTCGTCAGCATTGCTGACCGTTGCCTTGTTTTACCACCGTGCGGTGGTTTGTTGCTTGCAGGTGCAGCTGGACCAAGCGGTCAATAGCGGGCTAAAGCCCTTTTTGCGAAGCTGGCCCTCGAAGGCCCAAGTAGAAGTGTTTACTGCTTTATTCATGTATGACCGGCCTGCGTGCCGTGGTTTGTAAAACATGTAATTTTCAAGTGAAACACTTTGTAAGGCCTTAAGGCCGGTTTTGGGTATTTTGTATAATATTCCTAAATTGTACTAGTGGACATTTGTGCTTGATGCTGGGTTCTTGTTTACAACTCTTATAAACTGCTTCCGCTAGAATGCTCTGTGTAGGACGTTGAGATTGGTTGGATGGTTTCCATAAGTAACCACCCGGTCTGTCTGTGGTATATGGCGTCGGGCCCCGACCGGACCTACTGCTATATACTATGCGACGGATAGGGGGTGTTACAGTCAGCTCGTCAAAGACAACGTCTCTTGACACCACGAACTTCTTCGTCACAGGATCCATACATTTCCATCCCTTCTTCCGCTCATCGTAGCCAACAAAGACAAGTTCCCTTGCCTTCGCATCCAGCTTTGTCCGTGAAGCATTCGGGGCATGCACGTAGCAAGTTGAACCGAACACCCGAAGGTGTCCAACACTCGGCTTCTCCTTCAGCAACAGCTCAATAGGAGTCTTCATGTTGATAGGGCTGAGTGGCATCCGGTTGATGACATAAGCAGCACAAGACATTCCCTCCACCCAAAAGGACCTTGGGATATCTTTCGCATGAAGCCAGCATTTACAGGTCTCCGTCAGATGACGGATCTTCCGCTACGCTGAAAGATATTGTACCTAATCACCTAGAGGGGGGTGAATAGGTGACCTAATCTTTTTAGAACTTTTTAGGAAGATTTCAGTTTATATCTCAGAGTTATAATAAATTCTACACAGCAGTCACACAGCAATCACAACAATCAATCAAGCACACAGTGAACACACAAATTTATAGTGGTTCCCCAAGGTTTGGGTACATCCACTTCCCCCTTCGCCTATCTAGTAGTGTACTAGATTCGGCCAAACTCCTCCACTATCTCAGATCCTCAGATCTTACACTCAGAACCCTAAAACAGGTTCCTACAGCTCAGGCCCAAGGCCCTACAACTAAGTCTTCTTCAAAGACCTACACTCAGCTTCTTCACAAAGCCTACACTCAGCCACAACAGGCCTACACTCAGCCACAATAGGCCTACACTCAGAGAATTAGATCTCTTACACTCAGGCACACAGGCCTTACACTCAGCCTTTATAATTGCAGGCTTACAACTCAGATCCCTAAGTATCCTACAAGAAATATAAAATACAAAGTTTATACCTACAACTCAGAGAATAGAGAGAAGAGTTGATAGGTTCTTGATGAGTTCTTGGAAGAACTCTGCTGAGATCAATCTCACTTGGCTTTTCTTCAAAGCTTCTTGAATGTAGAACACAATAGGATTGATCTCCTCTGCAGCTGATCTTTGATCTCTGCAACTTAAGATTCAGCACTAGGTCTGAATCCTTCTTCACAGCCTGGTTCCAACGGCTGTCTTCTTGCATGGAGCTCTCTCTCTCCAACTACTTAGAACTTTACTTGAAAGTCTTCAATGAATTGCTTTTCAACAACTTGATCATCTTTTTCTGTAGACAGTATAAGCCTATATATAGGCCTTCTTCATGGTAACCGGCTGGTCCGGTTCATAACTGATTTCTGACAACTCTGACAGGTGCAGTAGACCGGCTGGAATGGCAGCTGTCATGTCATCCAGTCAGTTCTTGAAATAACTGTAACTGTCTGAAAGTGTCGAGACTGTCTGTCTTTAAGTGTCGACACTTATAGACTAAGTGTCGATACAAGTAGACTAAGTGTCGACACTAGCCTTCAAGGTGTCGACACAACTCCTTGTGTTGTAGAATTCACTTCTCGACACAGCTTCTTCATCTTGTGTCGACACTGATATTGTGTGTCGACACAACTCCTTGTTCTTCAGTACTTTGTTGAATTCTTGTAAGTGTCGACACAACACCTTTGTGTCGACACATCTTCATGTGTTGAACTTGTTCAGTGTCGACACATCTTCTTGGTGTTGACATATGCCTTCTGTGTTGATACTTGCTGAGTGTCGACACAGCTCCTTATGTCGACACATTCTTCTTCTATTGAGACTCTGGCTGAGTGTCGACACATCTCCTCAGTGTCGACACTTGTACTTAGAATATTTTGTTGAACTTTGCTGAGTGTCGACACAGTATCCTAGTGTCGACACTTTCTTCATGTGTTGAGTCTTCTGCTGAGTGTCGACACATTCTTTCTTGTGTCGACACTTTCTTCAAGTGTTGAGTCTACTGTTGAGTGTCAACACATTCTTTCTTGTGTCGACACTTTCTTCAAGTGTTGAGTCTACTGCTGAGTGTCGACACATTCTTTATTATGTCGACACTTATACTTAGACTCTGTCGACTTTGCTGAGTGTCGACACAGCCTCCAAGTGTCGACACTTTCTGATGTAGACACAGTTCCTCTAGGTGTCGACACTGCTTCTAAGTGTCGACACTTCTTCACTGGACTTTTCTTCATTGAGTGTCGACACAGCTCCTTGTGTCGACACTTTCTGTCTAGTATCGACTCTGCATCCCTAGTGTCGACACAAGTACTCCAAGTGTCGACACTGCTTGCCTGGGTGTCGACACAAATCTTCTTAAGTGTCGACACTTTGCTCCTGAGTGTCGACACATGGACTTAGAAACTTTTTCATCTTTCCTGCAAATACTTAACCTGCACAAGTAAACTCAAAACACATCAAATATATTTTGATGTATATCATTGAGTAGGGTGAGGCTTCTTCAAATCAGGTACATTTAAACCAATGTACCCAACAATCTTCCCCTATTTGGAGAAGTCATAACCCTTAGTCAATGATATACACCATACAGAATAAAATCATAGCATGATGTAAAGCAGGATTATATAACAGGGCAAACATAAACATGTATCAAACAAAACATGTATACACAGATAACATCTCAGAACAATTATGAAATAAATATATCACACAACACATTGTTCTAACAGCTTTGTCATATCTATTGTCCAAAAGTTTAGAGAATGTTTAACATCAAAATATTACATAGTAAACTTAAGAAAATTCTATTCTATTTTTGCTCAGCCTCCTTGATCACTATGCCCTTCCCAGACTGTATCTTGGCTTGTACAGGGGCTTCAGCATCTTCAGTATCGACAGGCTTTTTCCCTTTCAGCTCCTTCTTCTTTAGCTCTTCAGCTTTAATCTTTTGCCTCTCAAAGTAATGATAAGGCTTGGTAAAGTACTTGCTAGGCTCCTGAACAGTAGGAGGTAGCTTTCCCATCTTAGCCTTTCTTCTATATTGCACTATAGCTTCTTGTCTGGTCTCATGCTTCCTCCATTCCAGTTCAGAAAACCATTTGTTTCTATCTTGAATATTATCTTTTGCAGCCTTCCATGCAGTTAAGATAATGTTTCTTGAAGTGGGGCTCCACTGCTCAAAGTCAGGCCTTTGTTCAGCTTGCTCTCTGAACCTCTTCTTAGACAACCTAGCTTCTTGTTCAGCTTGTTCCTTCAGTATAGCTTCCTGTAAAGCCTAAGATACTGGCTGAACCACCTTCTCTATGATAACATTGTGCTGTCCCTCAGGTGGGCTATACATAGACTGTATATCAGCTTGTACCATATCAAAATCTGGATGAGGGTAGATTACTTGAGCCACTTCAGGTTGCTCCCCTCCTAGATATGCAGGATGTATCCTAGATTCTGCTACATTGTCATCATCACATGAAGGAGGATAACCAAGAGTTGCTCTGATGGAATTAGAAATCCACTTGGCATGATCAGAGCTGGCTTTGACTAACACCCTCTCCCCCTTTATGACTTCTCTTTCCATGTGATCTCTTAGATCATCCTTTTGAAATCTTATTTGGTTATCCAAATAGTTTACTCCATCTTTAAAGAAAAGTTTTAACCTTTGGAGTTTTTCAGTTATCAACTTCTGAGAGTTTTCAATTGCAGAAGTAACATCAGTTAAACTCTTTTGCAATGCTTTATCAAACTCTGCCTTAGCAGTAGCAGTAGAAGTAGTCTGTCCAGCAGCTATATTCTTCATCTCTGTTACTATAGCATTGTGGGAAGCAGTTAAGTTATCATTCATTCTGAGCTGGTTCTCCAGAACATATCCTTGCTTCAGTGCAATGTCATCTACTTGAGCCTTTATTTTCTCCTGATGAGTAGCTAAGTAGACTACTGCATTCCCTCCCTTGTGGAAGCAGTCAGTCATCTCCTTTTTATTTAGATTCATCTCAAATCTTATGGACTTAATGTCCTGGGCCAGATCAAACTGTAAAGACTTATGCCCCTCATCCACATATGTTTCTATGGCTTTCCTGTGCTCATCAAGCTTTATTTGCATAGCAACCATCAAAGCACTGTAATCTACAGTTGGTGCTGGCTGTAGTGCAGGCTGTGGTGCTATAGTTTGCAGAGCTTTCTTATAAGTCTGGCTCATCCTTTTAAATACTTGGAATTTTCTCTTCTTTGCTCTTGTAGCCTCCTCATCTTCAGAAGCTGATGTGCTGGCTATTTCTACCCTCTCCCTAGGTAGCTCCTCAACAGTTTTTTGCTTCTCTGGCTCTTTCCTTGCAGTTTCTTCTAGAATTTCCACTTGCTCCCCCTCAACTTGAGCATTCTCCCCCTCAGCAGCAGTACTTTCCTTCTTAAAGTCAGCTTGGTCCAGATTAAGGAAGAGATTTTCCATAGTGAATTCTTGTTGAGGAAGAGATGGAGATTCTCTTAGCTCATCTGTTACTTGATGTGGTTCCACTTGATCTGCAACAGATGTGTCCTCCATGACAACATCTGGGGGTAGACTATCAATCTGTGGTTGCTGATTAACATCAGATAAGTTGTCAATTATAACTTCACTCTCAATAAGGAAATCTAATTGATTGATTTCTTAGATTACCTCAAGGATAGTGTGGGTTGCTTGCTCAATTTCTAGTGGAGTTGGCTCTTCCACTACTAGTGGCTCCCCCTGGACTGAATCCTGGTGTAAGGGTCTAGCTTGAGGTAGCTCCCCCTATCTCTCAGCAACTTCTTGTTGAGCTGGAGACTTCCCAGCATCTCCAGTGTCTTCTTCATTAGGAGTGAAGACAACTTGTTCTTCTGAACTACTTGATGATTCTTGAGCTACTGGAGTTATCTTCTGCTTCTTCTTTTGAGGAGTTATTTTCTCAGGAGTAGGCATATCCTTAGTTAAAACTCAGTCCCACCTAGAGAATATCCTCATGTCCATCTTCCTCATATGGTTGATCTTAGTGCAAGTAGCTTGACTCATTACATCTGGTATACTACCAGCCAAGTAAAGACTTAGAATTCTACCCAAATTGGGTTTCTTCAGGCTCTCCTTAATCTTCTCAAATAAAACTGCAGACCAATCGGTAGTTAGTTGAAAGATAATCTTTGTCATGATGCTGAACATATAAGCTGAAATCCTGTCATGTCCTCCAGACTTGCACAGGATAACTTTGCCAACAATTTCTGAGAGAAATTTCCCTTGGCTGTTCATGCCTTTTCGATTGAATACAGATCCAATTTTCAGCTTGGAATCTAGACCACACCAAGTTAATGCTTCTCTGGTCTTAGAAGCAGTAACTTCATCCTCTTTTTTTGTCCTTGGTAGATTTAGGACCTTTCTCAAACTTTTAGGTGTGACCTTCACTTTTTCTCCATGAACCCTTGACTTCATCTTGAATCCAGAGTCGTCTAGGGTTGCTCCATTCAGAAATTCTAAAACTTCTTTTTCTAAATCTTAGTTGGTTCTGACACAAGAAAATCTAACCCTAAGTTTGCGACTAGGGTTACCACATCCTTGATCTCTTGTTCTGCATCGGCAAACGCATGCCGCACCAGTTCATAGCCTTCGTTCACGTTCTCTTCAAGCTTTGGCACCATTAGGGTGTGAAGAATTTGAATGGAGAGAAGATAGGTGTCGACACACAAGTTTGGTCTCGAAATTTTGGTGAGCGTGTCGACAGAGAATGGAGAAATCCTATTTATACCTTTCTAGGATTGAAGATGGAAGGGCGGGTTAACTAACTTAAATTGTGTCGACACTGATGAAAAGTGTCGACACTGACTTATAATGTCTCGACACCTATGTGTCGACACAAGTTTAGTCAACAGAATATATGTGTCGACACTTGTTTATGTGTCGACACCGCTTAGCTCGACACATAGTCGAGATAATACTTCACTATTTCTGAGTAAAGTCTAAGTGTCGACACCACCTTGGATGTGTCGACACCTACTTATCATGTGTCGACACTAATTTTCTGAAGTGTCGACACCAACTTCCTAGATGTGTCGACACCTTTTCACTGAAGTGTCGACACCAATTTTTTGTCTCGACACAGACAACTCTGTGTGTCGACACTATTTTACTTAGTCATTTCTGTAAACTTATTCTAAGTTTATCATACCTAGTTCAATTTTAAAATATATTGAACTTTGTTTCTTCTAAGGGCTTAGTATACATATCAGCCAGTTGATGATCTGTCTTAACATATTCCAGTAAAATATCTTCTTTCTCTACATGTTCCTTAAGAAAATGATATTTTATTTCAATATGTTTAGTTCTACTATGGGAAACAGGATTGTTTGTAATTGATATAGCACTAGTAGAATCACAAAACAGTGGTGTTCTACTTACCTGAATTCCATAATCCTCAAGCTGATATTGTATCCATAGAAGTTGAGCACAACAACTTCCTGCATCCACATATTCTGATTCTGCAGTGGAGATAGTCACACTTGTTTGCTTCTTGCTACTCCATGATATCAGTCTTCCACCTAGGAATTGACATGTTCCAGTTGTACTTTTTCTGTCTTCTTTGCAGCCTGCAAAATCTGTATCTGAATAACCTGTTAGTTCAAAATCTCCATTCCTAGGGTACCAAAGGCCTAGATAAGGAGTGCCCTTTAGATATCTCAGTATCCTTTTGACTGCTGTCAAATGAGACTCTTTAGGGCATGCTTGGTACCTAGCACAGACACATGTAGCATACATGATATCTGGTCTACTTGTAGTCAAATATAGAAGGGAGCCAACTATCCCTCTATACAAAGTCTCATCTACAGGTTTCCCTGCATCATCTTTGCTAAGAGACATGCTTGACCCCATAGGAGTCTTCATGGTACTGGATGAATCCATACCATACTTCCTTATGAGTTCTAGGATGAACTTAGACTGGCATATGGATAAACCATTCTCAGTCTGTCTAACTTGGAGTCCCAAGAAAAACTTAAGTTCCCCCATACTACTCATCTCAAATTGTCCTTGCATTAGTTTTGCAAACTTTTTGCAAAGACTACTTTCAGTAGACCCAAATATTATGTCATCTACATATATTTGGACTAGTATTATCTTACCTCTGGATTCCCTAAGGAATAGAGTCTTGTCTATTTTCCCCCTTGTGAACTTATTCTCAATGAGGAAACTAGACAGGGTTTCATACCAAGCCCTAGGGGCTTGTTTTAACCCATATAAAGCTTTCCTAAGTCTATAGACATAATTAGGTTGAGTTGAATCAACAAAACCTGATGGCTGTTCCACATAGACCTCTTCCTTTAGATTACCATTCAAAAAGGCTAACTTAACATCCATTTGGTAAACTTTAAATCCTTGATAGGTTGCATAGGCCAGGAACATTCTTATGGCTTCCAGTCTGGCTACTGGAGCAAAGGTTTGATCAAAGTCAATACCTTCTTCCTGCCTATATCCTTTAGCAACCAATCTTGCTTTGTTCTTGACAATTACTCCATGTTCATCCATCTTGTTCCTAAAGATCCACTTGGTTCCAATTATGTTATGGTCTTTTGGTTTAGGAACAAGCTCCCATACTTTGCACCTCTTGAACTAATTCAGCTCTTCTTGCATTGCCTCAATCCAATGAGGGTCTAGGATGACTTCTTCAAACTTCTTTGGCTCTACTTGGGATAGAAAACTGGAGTAGAGTGCTGCACTCAGATTTCTGCTCCTTATTTGTATCCCTTGTCTTAGATCACCAATGATTTGATCTGCTGGATGATCTCTTAGATGCCTATTAGCTGGAGGCATCTTGGCTTCAGGTTGAACTTCTTCAGTTTCTTCATCTTGCTGCACTCCATGGTCTTCTTCTGCATTAGGTACATGTAGTACTCTCCCTGGACAATAACCACTATCTTCTACTTGCTGTCTTGCAGTAGGTTCTTCTTCTATAGTGAGCGTGTCCATCTTCTTAGTTATACCTGTGGAGCTGCATATACTACTAGACAACTCATTGTTAATAAGTCTAGTTTCATCAAATACTACATGTATAGACTCTTCTACAACTTGAGAAGATAAGTTGTAGACTCTATAAGCTTTACTATTGTTGTTGTACCCAACAAAGATCCGGGATTTGGCAGCAAACTTAGTCAAGTAAGACTTTCCATTGTTAAGTATAAAGCACTTACAACCAAAGATCCTGAAATAGGATAGGTTTGGTTTTCTGCCTTTCACAATATCATAGGGGGTCTTATTGTGGCTTTTAGTAATGGTAGCCCTATTAATTACATGGCATGCAGTATTAACTGCCTCAGCCCAGAAATATTCTGGGAGAGATGTGTCACTTAATAGGGTCCTACCAGCCTCAATCAAGGTTCTATTTTTCCTCTCAGCAATGTCATTTTGCTGAGGTGTCCTTGGTGAAGAAAACTCCTGAAATATCCCAAATTCTTCACATAGTTTTGTCATACTATCAGACTGAAATTCAGTACTATGGTCACTTCTTATCTTGACCACTGTACTGTCTAGTTCATTCTGAATTTGCTTGACAAAGCTATAGAAGATACAAGGTGTTTCAGATTTCTGTCTAAGGAAGAACACCTAGGAAAACCTTGAGTAATCATCTACAACCACAAAGGTATAGACCTTCCTAACTAGGCTGTGAACTGGCATAAGACCAAAGAGATCCATATGCAAGAGGTATAAACACCTCACAGCATCTTTGTTTTCAATGCTACTAAAGGTGGATCTAGTCTGCTTGCCCTTTTGACAAGCTGAGCATATTCCATCTTAAATACACTTAACTTGAGGACCATTCCTCACTAACTCTTTGCTAAAGAGTTGGCCAATTGTCTTGTAGTTGAGATGGGCTAGCCTCTTGTGCCATTTGACACAATGAGAGACTTTCTCATCAGCTACAAGACACACTAGAGAACCATTGTTCTCACACATAATGTCTAGACAGTAGACATTTCTTTTTCTGTAACCTGTCAAAATGATCTCTTGATCATTTGACCTCCTGATATGACAACCATCTTTAACAAATAAGATGTCATATCCTAAATCACTCAATTGACTTATACTAATAAAGTTATGTTTCAAACCTTTAACATAGGCCACTTGAGTAATAGTTATATGGGAGCTAGAAATGTTACCAAAACCCTTGATGATTCCTTTTTCTGAACCACCAAAGGTGACTTTAGGACCATCTTTGATTGGAGTGAAGTCCTTTAGCAATCCCCTAGTTCCAGTCATGTGTCTGGAACATCCACTGTCCAAGTACCATATTGGAGCATGGCCACTTGGACTTACCTGCAAAACAGATTAGTTGACCTTAGAACCCAAAGAATTCTTGGGTCCTTGGTACTGGTTAGTTTGCTTCCTAACAAAGTTACCTGCAGGTCTTCCAACAGGCAGTTTTTTACTCAACTTGGCATTAGAATTATGCCAACAGTCTATGGCAAAGTGGCCTACCTTGCCACAGCACCAGCACTTAAACCTATTGTACCTTTGCTTAGGTACATCCTTAGCTGTATTGTTTACAGCTGGCTTGTTGAGGGCTGGGGCTTTGCCCTTAGACTTGGACTGAACAGTCCTAGCTAGTTTAGTAAACCCCAGTCCAACTGTACCTTTTTGATGAATAAATTCATCAATTAAGGGTAGAACTGACTTTGGTTTAGAAAACCTAGCAACTAAATCTCTCTCCTTCTGAAGACTAATCTCCAGACTTCTGATTTGATCATTCTTAAAAGTTATAGTCCTCATCTGAATCACAGTTATGTGCTTCAGTCTGGCTATTTCATTTAGCTTTTGATCAATCATTTTCTCAAAATCAGTTGCAGCAACTTTGAGACTAGCAATTTCCTTAGCCTGACTCTTGGCTAGGGACTTGCTCTTCTTAAAAGCTTGCAACAGAACTTTATATTCATCTATCAATTGATGAATATCCCCTTCAGACTCAGATGCACTCTCATCACTTGATGATGATGAATCTGATTCTGAACTAGCACAAGAAATTGAACTTAAAGAACAATTTTGTACCTTACTAGGTCCAGGCTGCTCCTGGATTTTGTCACCTTCTGTCAATGCCATCAGTCCTTGGCACTGACTGTCCTCTTGTTCATATATGGAGTTCATTATCTGGATGAACTCTTCTTCCTCTTCCTCAGCAAACAGTCTTATGTATGCTTCAGCATCTGACTCAGTTTCTGATGAAGATATGTCTGACAGGCTCTTATCCTTTTTGGCAACAAAAGACTTTTCCTTCTTGCCCTTGAATTGAGTCTTCTTCTTATCATTAGACTCCTTCCTTTTCTCTGGACAGTCTGCAATAACATGTCCTTGTCTGTTACAGCAATAGCAAACAATTTTTGATAGAGTTGCTTTGCTAAACTTGGTCTTTTTCCTGTCTTTCTTTGATGACTTTTTGTTCTGATAATAGTCTTCTTTACCCTGTGAAGTAGATGGCTTTGTTCTCCACTGTTTCTTCTTTAAGAACTTCTGAAAGTGTCTTGTGAAAGCTGCAAAGTCCTCATCACTTTCACTGCTTTCAGAATTTCTGCTTTCTGAATTATCTGACTCAGTCTCAGCAACCTTTGGAGGTGGAGTTGGTGACTTACTTCTGTATTTTCTGGTGGCTTCTGTCTTAAATACCACTGTCCTTTCTTTATGTTCACTTCTTGTAGACTTCTCCTCTTCTTTTCTCACCATCAACTACATCTCATAGGATAGCAGTTTTCCAAACAGTGTTGGTGGAGGAATTTCTGCTAACTTTGTCATTTCCCTTATGGCACAGATCTTGGTGTCCCAATCCTTTGTTAGGGACCTCAGAAACTTATCATTAAGCTCATAATTACTGAACTCTCTTCCATAGGACATTAGCTCATTGACAATCCTATAGAACTTTTTATAGCATTCTGTTATGTTATGTTCCTTATGATTCTCAGTTGAACCCATGATTCTTGATTTTTTATATTCTGCAATTTACTTAGTTTGAATCTGCAAACAGGATCTACTCAGACAGTTAAGTCCTTTTTGAGGAACCTCGCTTTGATATCACTTGAAAGATATTGTACCTAATCACCTAGAGGGGGGGGGTGAATAGGTGACTTAATCTTTTTAGAACTTTTTAGGCAGATTTCAGTTTATATCTCAGAGTTATAACAAATTCTACACAGCAGTCACACAGCAATCACAGCAATCAATCAAGCACACAGTGAACACACAAATTTATAGTGGTTCCCCAAGGTTTGGGTACATCCACTTTCCCCCTTCGCCTATCTAGTAGTGTACTAGATTCGGCCAAACTCCTCCACTATCTCAGATCCTCAGATCTTACACTCAGAACCCTAAAACAGGTTCCTACAGCTCAGGCCCAAGGCCCTACAACTCAGTCTTCTTCAAAGACCTACACTCAGCTTCTTCACAAAGCCTACACTCAGCCACAATAGGCCTACACTCAGCCACAACAGGCCTACACTCAGAGAATTAGATCTCCTACACTCAGCCACACAGGCCCTACACTCGGCCTTTATAATTGCAGGCTTACAACTCAGATCCCTAAGGATCCTACAAGAAATATAAAATACAAAGTTTATACCTACAACTCAGAGAATAGAGAGAAGAGTTGATAGGTTCTTGATGAGTTCTTGGAAGAACTCTGCTGAGATCAATCTCACTTGGCTTTTCTTCAAAGCTTCTTGAATGTAGAACACAATAGGATTGATCTCCTCTACAGCTGATCTTTGATCTCTGCAACTTAAGATTCAGCACTAGGTCTGAATCCTTCTTCACAGTCTGGTTCCAACGGCTGTCTTCTTGGATGGAGCTCTCTCTCCAACTACTTAGAACTTTACTTGAAAGTCTTCAATGAATTGCTTTTCAACAACTTGATCATCTTTTTTTGTAGACAGTATAAGCCTATATATAGGCCTTCTTCATGGTAACCGGCTGATCCGGTTCATAACTGATTTCTGACAACTCTGACAGGTGCAGTAGACCGACTGGAATGGCAGCTGTCATGTCATCCAGTCAGTTCTTGAAATAACTGTAACTGTCTGAAAGTGTCGAGACTGTCTGTCTTTAAGTGTCAACACTTATAGACTAAGTGTCGACACAAGTAGACTAAGTGTCGACACTAGCCTTCAAGGTGTCGACACAACTCCTTGTGTTGTAGAATTCACTTCTCGACACAGCTTCTTCATCTTGTGTCGACACTGATATTGCGTGTCGACACAACTCCTTGTTCTTCAGTACTTTGTTGAATTCCTGTAAGTGTCGACACAACACCTTTGTGTCGACACATCTTCATGTGTTGAACTTGTTCAGTGTCGACACATCTTCTTAGTGTCGACACATGCCTTCTGTGTTGATACTTGCTGAGTGTCGACACAACTCCTTGTGTCGACACTTTCTTCTTCTGTTGAGACTCTGGCTGAGTGTCGACACATCTCCTCAGTGTCGACACTTGTACTTAGAATATTTTGTTGAACTTTGCTGAGTGTCGACACAGCATCCTAGTGTCGACACTTTCTTCATGTGTTGAGTCTTCTGCTGAGTGTCGACACATTCTTTCTTGTGTCGACACTTTCTTCAAGTGTTGAGTCTACTGCTGAGTGTCGACATATTCTTTCTTGTGTCGACACTTTCTTCAAGTGTTGAGTCTACTGCTGAGTGTCGACACATTCTTTATTATGTCGACACTTATACTTAGACTCTGCTGACTTTGCTGAGTGTCGACACGGCCTCCAAGTGTCGACACTTTCTGATGTAGACACAGTTCCTCTAGGTGTCGACACTGCTTCTAAGTGTCGACACTTCTTCGCTGGACTTTTCTTCATTGAGTGTCGACACAGCTCCTTGTGTCGACACTTTCTGTCTGGTGTCGACTCTACATCCCTGGTGTCGACACAAGTACTCCAAGTGTCGACACTGCTTGCCTGGGTGTCGACACAAATCTTCTTAAGTGTCGACACTTTGCTCCTGAGTGTCGACACATGGACTTAGAAACTTTTTCATCTTTCCTGCAAATACTTAACCTGCACAAGTAAACTCAAAACACATCAAATACATTTTGATGTATATCATTGAGTAGGGTGAGGCTTCTTCAAATCAGGTACATTTAAACCAATGTACTCAACATCCGCTATCCCATTTTGTTGTGGAGTGTGAGCACAAGTAAGCTCCCGTTGGATCCCGTGCTTCCTGCAGAAGTTAGAAAACTCGGAGAAAACAAATTCATCCTCATTATCAGTTCTAAGCTTCTTAATCTGCAAGCCAAGTCAGCCTTCTACCAACTCCTTAAACTCCACAAACAAACAGAAGGCTTCTGACTTCTCCTTTAAGAAGTACACCCAAGTATACCTTGAGTAGTCATCAACCAAGACAAGCATGTATCTGCTTCCACCAAGGCTGGCAGTAACCGTCGGTCCCATCAGGTCGCCATGAATGCACTCCAATGGTTTCTTGCTCCTTGTTTGTGATTTATCAAACGAAAGGCGATGTGTCTTACCGTATTGACAGCCCGCGCAAACATGCCCGTCACCAAAGGAAGATAACTTAGGCAACCCCTTCACCAAACTTCTACTAGCCATCGCCTTCAGCTTGTCCATGCCAACATGCCCCAGCCTCTCATGCCAGATAGCAGCGCTATCATTGGCCCTCATACGATCAACATAAGAATTGGTGGCAAGAACAAACAAGTTCTTCACCCTCCTCCCTACATGAGCAACATCAGCCTTCACCGTTGATACGTTGCGAAGGAACCTCACGTCTGTTGGCCCAAACAGAACGTGATAACCAGCGTCCACCGCATTGGTCACCGAGAAGAGGTTTTTCTTCATGCCCGGCACGTGATACACACTCCTTAACGTGAGTGGACCCTGATCACTACCCAAAGACACGGCCCCCTCTTTCTCTACTGCATAAACAGTATTATCAGCAGTGATAATAGCTTCATTACCTGAGTAAGCATTCATGGAGGTGAACTTCGATTTGTATCCGGTGAGGTGATGACCACACCCGGAGTCCACGATCCACTCGCCGTTGAAGTCCTCAGCAGACAAGGCCCGGACACAAGTGCCCGTCATAAAAGCTCCGCCCCATTCTGCTTCTTCACTTCTTGAGCAAGCTTCCTCCTTTCCCGCAGCATGCCCAGGCTGCAGTTTGACCTTGCAGTCCCGCTTGAAGTGCCCTCGCTGATGACACCGGTAGCACTTCAAATTCTTCTTCCAGTCCTTAGGAACATTGCTCCTCTCCGGCTGATATGAAGTTGAAGTCTCCTTCTCACCAACGACCTGCACCTTCTTCTTCTTCTTCCCTTCCCATCCTTTCTTCTTGCATGAGAAGAGAGCTTCGCTGCCTTCCTGATTAAGGTTCACTCCAGCCATCTGCCTTGTCAAGCTCTCCTGCGATGCAAGCAGATTCTCCAGCTCCAGCAAAGATGGCTGAGTAGCCCATCCTTGAACAGATGTCACAAAGGCCACATACTCCTTCCGCAAGCCGCAGATAATGTGTCTTTTCATCTTAGCCTCAGAGATAGGCTCATCAGGATCTAGTGCCGACAGCTCAGCACACAAGCTCTTCATCTTTAAGAAGTACTTCGAGATGTAAAGGTCTCCCTGAGTTTCCCTGGCCAACTCATTCTCCAGGAACTGAAGCCGCACCACATTCTTCCTATTGAACAACTCATCAATGGTTGTCCAAATATCAGCAGCTGACTCACATCCAACGATGTGATCAAACAGTTCCAGAGACACGGCCCTCTTCAGAATGAACTCCGCCTTAGCATTTGTTCTTCTCCAGAGCCTAACCTGCTCAGCAGTACCGAACGCAGCCGTGACTTCCTGCATGTCGTCACCACCGACGACTTCCCACAGCTCCTCTCCAAGAAGATAACTCTTCATGCACGACTTCCACTTCTTGAAGTTAGTCGGCGTTAAGAGTTCAATGCCAAGACCCTTTGCAAAACTCTCTTCCATTGCAACACCTGTTGGCGGCCTTTCAGAAGCTCTGAGCAACAACACAGGTTGAACACCACTCAATCACTGAGTAACAACACTGGTTGACTTCCGCTCACGCAACTGAACTTGGCTATGATACCATGTTAAAAATTCTCAGCGTGGTCAGCAAGGTAGCCCAAACGCTAAATTAATATCTTCGGAACTACCCAGTTCGCACGTTGAACCAGCGGAAAGCCAAGGAACAAGGCTAATCCCAACAAACAATGGAAGCACAAGCAGATCTTTTATACATTCACTTCTTTACAACATGAGGCATACATAGCGAGACATGATTTCACTAGTATAAACAACTGTAAACAGAAAGCACTAAACACCAACCGGGCGGACAGCACCGGAGTCCGTCGAGACCGCCGAGGTTGCCGAGTCCACTGAGATCGCCCGACCTTAAGCTGCAATCCGCCGAATAGCCACGGAGTCCGCCGAAGCCGCGAGGCCGCGCGGACACACCGTTATTCGTCTCCTGCTGAAGCTGAACTGAGGAACACCCCCTACCCGCATGAAGCCGGCGGACAGGTTATTGAAGCTGGCAAAGTTGAAACAGAGTTGACAAGCCGCGGAGCGACCTTCTACTGAATCCGCAGAGATCGCACAACTTCCAAGTACTTGACCGAAGTCAAAGCCAAACTCCTGGCTCCTTGAAGCTACCCGCACGACCTGCACACATCAAACTGTCAGCCCTGAATCAATCCGCGCGGACAGAAAAACTGAGACCGCAGCTCCTTGCCCAACCCAACTTACTGTTCACTCAAGTTACTATAGATGTGTCAGGGGGGTCCTATTTATAAGCGAGGTGAGGAGTGCGGTCACCGCCCTAGAGATAGCGACACTGCCCTAGCCCGTGCGATAGCAAAACACCGTCTGCCAAGTCCGCAAGGACTTAGCCGAATACCAAGGAAAACCGCCAGGAGCAAGGCAACATTAGCGAACACTCTCCAGTCCGCCCAAGCTATGCGGACAAGACATCAGCCCGCAAAGCCTCCAACCACTACAGGATAGCAATCCCCCTTCAATGGCTGTCCGCACAAACCCGAGGCAGTCCGCAAGACTCAAGCCCCAATCCGCCACAAGTCCACGACCAAAGGCAGATAGCAAGTCCGCCCAGTCAGCAGCGGACTTGGCGGATACAGCGGACACCATGGCCTTGGCACAGAGTGTGACCAAGTCCAAAACCATCAAAGGCTAATGCGAGCATGGCGGACATAAACTCTCGTCCGCCAAACACCCTAGCACAGACCGCCAGCAGTCCGTCAGCCACTCGCACACCTGCCCAACGCAGCAGCCACCTCCCGGACTCCACACATCCGTCCGCCAAAGACCTCCACAGCAAAACACCTGCTGTAACACCAGAGCTCGACAAGGCCTCAGCCAAGCTCTAAGCCCAGTCCGCAACAGCCCAAACCGCGGACACACTAGTCCGCAAGCTTCCCGCGGACATGAGCCAAACCGCCAAATAGCACAGGCTTGCAATGCGGCCACTGAGGAAAGCACCAGTCCGCAAGCCTCTATCCGCTCAGGCCGCTCCTTGGCAAAACCAAACAGCCAATGCCTTATCCGTAGATACCAGGTCGCATAATCTGCGGACTTCACCCGTGCAATCCGCTCAGAAGAACAGCCGGCTTCCACTAGACTTTCCACCAGGTCGCACACAACAGTCCGCCCAGTCCGCCTAGTCCGCCAAAGCTGTCCGCCCAGGCCGCCCGGCCTGTCCCGTCAACCACTTCCACTTCATAAATTTCAACAGTAGCCTTCCTCCTCTTCACTCTTTTGCGGGTCTCCTTTCTCTGCTTTGCTCCTCTACGGGGCTCCTTCATGCACTTCTCTCCTCCGCAGGTCATCAACCTCCTCTTCGCTCATTGTTGTAGCAACACACACCACAATCACAAGATTATCGCCCCAACTGTAAGACCCCCTTTTTTTCGATTCCGGGGTCTTAGGCCCAGAACCGCCGTTTTGCGGTGAGTCCTTCACGCCCTGAAGAGTCATCACCACAAAGCGTCGATTCTGTCGGCCATTTCAATCACAGAAAGTAGCACAAGAAGTAATTGTAAACTATTAGTCCACAGAGGATCACATGACATAATAAATATAACTCCACGAAGGGAGTGTCCACAGAAAATAACATCAGAGTAGCAAAAACGGGCTTATGCCCGGTACATCATAACCTCACTACAAGAGCTCTCATGCAGAAACAAAAGTAGAAAACTACTCAGGGTCGAGACTCACGGTCCCGGCTGTATGAACTCCGGAGCTAGACTGCCCCACCTCCAAGCGCACCGGTCTTTGGGGCTGCTCCTCCATGCTGGTCTCCACGATCCCCTAAATGATGCGGTTCGAAAACCGTTAGTCTAAAAGACTAAGTCCTATCATCCCCCGCCCCTTCCCCCATGGCTCCTAACGCACCGAGCGGAGAGGAAGAAAGGGGAGGACTTGATGGTGGAGAATAATCAAAAAGCAGATGACAGCGGACCTATACTAGCAATTCTATATCATGTATAGACATAAGCTGAAATATGAAATGTAACCTTTACTTATGTGAAAACACATAAGCCAAGGGGTCTTCTGCAAGGCTCCCATCGTATAAAAAGTCTCATACAATTTATACGTTGGGGTGTCGGTGGTCAAACAACAGTAACTATACATATCAAATTAACCTTAATTTATAAACTTGCCCACACAAGCTTATAGACCAAGGGGTCGTGTAGCAGGTCCTAAAGTATAAGCGTCCCATTCCACTTATACTTTAGGTGTTAAGGTTAAAGGTAACGAATATGCTATGACATGCAAGTGGGTATGATGGGCATGCAAGTGCAACACACACACCCGACTCTGTGCACACAGACCTTTAGTTCCCCCTTTTGGAGTCGTAATCTCCCAGGATACCTCCGTAGTGGCAGACGGAAGCGATGGGTTGGGCCTCGCCCACCTCTAAACCAGTAAAGCACTACCGGTCAGACCTATCGTACGCCTCAACGCTTGGTGCACGAAGCGGACTCCTGCGTACTCTTGCCGGCTGGCGCACCGGACTTCTGTTGGCGAAGTGCTAACTACACTCGCCGAGTCAACGTATTGGCGTCGGTGCATCGACCCTCCAATACCGAAGACCCGCCACCTTAATTTCCTTTCCTGTTATGCACATGCAATTTAGCGTAATCAAGAACCGAGCCGAAGCTTCCCGGACCAACACGTCCGTCTCAAACAATCGAGCCGAAGCTCCCCGGACCCAAAGTCCGCCTTCTAACCATCCGATCCGAACCTCCTAGCTAACATCCGGTGCCATCAGTGTTGTGGAATGTGCAACCCTAATTACTAAGTTACTCTTTTCAGCTTGTTAAAATAGTTTACGTTAACCCAGGACTGCCCCGGTATTCCCTGTGAAGGGCTCTCAAGGGGCACTAGGAACTGTGTTGGGATTACGCCCAGCGTTCCCTTCGCAAGGTACTTATTTTATTATTGGTTGATTCCCTTACCCATTATTTCTCATATTTCGATATGCTAATCCTAGGGTAATTTGACTCCAACTCTCCTGGGTAGGACGATCTTTCGTCGGACCCGAACGCCTATAAACCTAGACAAAACCACACCCTACTCACTCATCTTCCATAGATGCACCCATTCACTTGTCCTTACAGCAAACCATCAAGACCCATCATACGTGCCCTAATTCACATCCAAATGAAATCCTGCAGTTTGCTATATGCAGACCACTTAAGCTACATGACCCGTAAAAAGGAAGTACATGAAATACTCATCAGTACCCTTATGATAATTATTAGAGGGCTAAAAAGACATTTGAAGCATAAATCCAGAAATCCATAATTTTCCTAATTTGTCTGATAATTAATTTATTTATTCTAGGTCCCAAAGGCCCAGGTTTGAACATGAAGTACCATTTTCAGACAAGATAATAATCCACTAAATTTATGATATTACAAAATGCCTAATCAACTCTAAATCCGAAGTCTTCCAATTTTTGCAGCAAGGTTAGGCCTTTAAATGTAATTTCAAAGATGCCCCATAAAAAGTCATTTTAAAGATTCTATAGAAAATATACCTCCAAAAATTCAGAGAAAATTCAGGGATGATTGTGATGGACTACAAGTACCCTAGAAAAAGTTTACAGTTTATCATTTGGAAATAAGGCTATATTTGATTTTCTTATGAACTTTCTAATTTAAGGGTAATGAACAAAGTATGCTAATAAGTCATCAAATATTTCCACAAAAACTCCCATATGATAACATTGAGCTAAATACACTATGCAGCAAGTTTCATGATTTTTCAGTAAGTAATGGGCTCTGACAAGAATTATTTAATATGTAATCAAAATAAAGCACTTGTGAAGTAGATGCCCTAAATAGATATCCAAAAATTCTAACAAAATTCATACAAGATTATATAGCCTAAAACTAACTCTGCCATGTTTCATACCCTCTCTATGGGCAGTGAGAGCACAATAGCCAAATTATTAATTAGGGCAATACCATTGATTACAAATGAAGTGCTACAAATATTGATCAAAATTCCTCAAGTAAATTATCAGAGGCTCAAATACCCATCCCCTCACTACCCAAATTTAGTTAAGTTTCAGAATGTTTAGCTAACCTAAACCTACACCACAAGTTTAGGTCCTAAGCTAGGGTTAGGGTTTGGGGCCCCTATCCTTTTCAAAATTAGCTAATATTTTTAACAGAGGGTTCTATATATCTAGGAACCTCCTTGCAAAATTTGGAGTTCATCCAAGGTTGTTTAGGACTCATACCCTTCACAAGGCCAAAAGATCCCTCCTTAGGGTTTGACCTAGGAACTTAGGGCAAATCTATTCCTCTCTATCCCATATTCCATGGGAGGTGATAAGTGCTATAACAAAGCCAGTGGCCCAAATTTCAGCCTCTGTTGAGGTGATTTGGTCACTCAAAACCAAAAGTGCACCTTTTGACCAAAATGCCCTTATTAAGGTATAGTTAGGGTTGGGTCAAAACCTATTCAAAACACATCCAAATTAAATGAAATTTATATACAGATACCTAAATTGAAACCAGGGACCACTCACCAAAATTTGGGAGGGTTGGAGGTGTTTAGGGCACCTATTTAATTTATTTAATAATTATTAAATATTTTACAAAAACCATAGAAATATTCCTCCAAAAATTCCCATTTTGGTCAAGCCCTAGGTATAGCTAGGGTAGACTCTCTGCCAAAAGTTTTCAACTAATTGGGGCTAGGGATGAAAGGTGGGCACTCAATTTAATGACTGCCTAGCCTAAGGGTATGTCCACCAAAATGGGTGCCCTAGTCAGATCTTGCACCCAAATGGGTTCAAACCAATTTTAAATAAAGTAGACACCAAGGACTACAACTTTCATGTTGAAGGATTTTCCACCAGATGAGCCTAAGTATTTTTAAAGTTAAAACCACTAATATCAAAAAACTGTGAAAAATTTCATTAATATAAAATATTTCCTATAGTTTAATCTCAGGCCCGCACGAATCTTGAAGCAAAAAGGGACGGAATCCCTTCATTTCTTCCTTGAGCCGACGGCCAGGATTCATCCCGCTTGAGCCACTTCCAAGCCCTGCCGTCGGCGATCCAGCCCCTTCCCATGGCTAGGCACCGCCACCAACACCTTCGTTGAGGTTGTGGCTATCGCCAGGCGGCGGCTCTGCCGCGGAGAGGGCGTTCCGGCGGTTATAGCAAGAAGATTTTTGTCGAAACCATGAGAAATCCTGGATTCGATCGGGCTCAATTGAGCCCGAACCTTAAAACTAAAGAATCCTATGATCTACCCGCGAGTTAAGGAGAGGAGGAGGACCTTCCTGGCGGCCTGGATGCGTGAGGAGCGGCGGGATGCCATTGACGACGGCGGCGGCGCTCGGCTTCTGCAACTGCCACAGTGGAATGGCTCGTCTCCTCCAGGTAAACGCTCTAAAATGATCCCCTTGGCTCCCTGAAGGTGTTTAAATGCGCCAAATGGGGGAGAGGGGAGGCTGGTTCTTCAATGGCCATTAACACCATTAAAGGTGTGGCTCGGGTTGTGGGAGGGGGGCTGAACCCACCCCTTGGTGGCCGGGAAACGTCTGGAATCAACTCCTCTCCCCTAGAGGAGTTGATTGCAGCCATAAATGGTGGCTGTTAGCCTCCCTGGCCGGCCTCTCACTTCCCCTTCTTCTCCTCATCTTTCTCTCTCCTCCATTATCATGGAGGGGAGCTCCTTTCTCTCTCCTAGTCACCTCGGTTGACTAGTCAACCTCACAAGCTAAATGCAGCCCACTTGATTATGATGGTCATGGGAATGGGTTTAGCCTAAGGGAGAAGTGGCTTGGGCTTGGGTTAGCCCTTTTGGGCTAAGTTTGACTTGACCTAATGAGGGTTGACCTGGTCAATTGACCATCTGGGTTGACCCCATTGGGTTTTTAGTGGCCCATTGGACTCCTTAAGGTCTAGGGTTACTTGAGTAGGGTTGGTTGGGCCTCTTGGTGGTCTCCTGTCCCTTGGCAAGGGCACTTTGACCATCTAATGCTAGAGTTGACTTGGGTCAAATGACCCATTGGGTGACCCCTATGGGTCCTGGGTGACCCATTGGCTTCCCTTAGGGTCTAGGTAGGGTTATGTAGGGTTACCCTGCACTTTGGAGGTCACATACCCTTAGTAAGGGTACTTTGACCAGATTAGGGGTGAGTTGACTTGGGTCAACCTGGCCTCTAGGGCTGACCCCAATGTGTCCTTAGTGACCCATTGACCTCACTTTAGGGTTAGGAGGCCTAGGTGGGGTCCTCTAGGCTAGGAGTAGGTCAGTTGACCCTAAGTAGGCCAGTTTGACCCATTTAGGGCTAGGGTTGACTTTGGTCAAACTGGGCCTCTGGGTTGACCCTAATGGGTCCTTTTGGCTCTAATGGGCCTCCAAGGTATTAGGGGTGTTGTGGTAGGGTCTGGGGTTAAGGTGTAGCCCATGGTCATCCCTAAACCATTGTTTAGAGTTCTACTATTTGCAGACCATGATGATCTCCCACCTTTTTGTCCCCTATCTCCTGGCCCATTTCTGGCTTCCTAGGGTTTTTCATGACCTAGTCATGGCCAAAACATCTTCTTAGGGTGTAGTTGGAAATGGGATGTTACAAATCCCAATAAACAAAACAAAGATTGCGTCCCCGAAATCAAGGTTGAGCCTACGGGACTTACTACCGAAGACAAGAACCTTGTAACATCCCAGCATAGCGCTTGTTTGCTAATCTAGGTTTAAAGGGAAACCTAGATCTATGACCACTTCGCCCAATCGGCAGACCAAAGATCCCAATAAACAAGGATAAGCCCCCAATAAACAAAAGATAAGCCTCTATCTGCCTAGAGCAGCCCTTAGTAAATTTAAAGCAGGAAAAATAAATTAACATCTTGAGGGGCTGAGAGGTATACCTGACTGATATAGCTCGGGGTATCTTTGTCGCATCAGGTCCTGCGGCTCCCAGGTATGCTCCTCCTGCCGTGGTTCCTCCACAGGACCTAACTAGTGGGACCTTCTTGCGTCGCAAGACCGTACTCCTCGGTCGTCGATCCTCACTGGCTCCAAACGAACCGACTGGTCTGAAGCTACCGGCCCTTCGGTGGTCAAAATCTGCTGCTCCGAGCGTAGCAGAGCCCTCCTCAAAGAAGAAACATGGGAGACGTCGTGCAGCGCTTCCAGCTCTGGTGGTAACTCCAGCCGGTAGGCTAGGGGTCCGATCCGCTCCAGGATCCTATAAGGGCCCATGTACCTAGGGCTGAGCTTCTTCCTCGACACGCACCCGCGAGACTCCATGCAGGGCCGGATCTTCAGAAACACCCGGTCCCCCACCTAGAACTCCACCTGCCGATGCCGGGCGTCAATAGTACTTAGCCTGTCTACTCTGTGCCTCGAGCATCCTGTCCCTGATCAGCCTCACCTGTGCCTCGGTGTCTTCAAAAAACTCTGATCCAACACCTTCGGATCTCGTTCTGCACCCAAGAAAGCGGGGTCCGGCATCTTTCTCCCGTACAAGGCTTCGTAAGGCGCCATCCTGATGCTGGACTGGTGGCTGTTTTTATAGGAGAACTCGACCAGGGTAAGAGTTTCTCCCACGGTCCCCCGCGGTCCAAGATGCATAGCCTCAAAAGGTCCTCCAGCGTCCGGTTGGTGTGTTCTGTCTGCCCGTCTGTCTGGGGATGAAATGCAGTGCTGAAGGTCAATCGGTGCCTAAGTAAGCTTGCACGGATCTCCACTCCCTGGAGGTGAACCGGCCATCCCGACCCGACACTATCGTCCTGGGCACGCCATGATAACGAATGAACTGCTCCACAAAACTCCGCACCAGTACACCACTGAATCGTCCTTCCTGATCGGTATAAATCGAGCCACCTTGGTCAACCGATCAATGATTACCCAGATCGAGTAGTTCCCTGTCCGAGACCGGGGAAGCCATGTATGAAGTCATGGCTATGTCATCAAACTTCCATCTCGGCACCGGGAGTGGCTACACAATATCCTGCGGGTTCCTGCACTCCGCCCTTTACTAGCTGACATGCCTCACAATGGGTCACGAAGTAAGAGACATCCTTCTTCATGCCCGGCCAGAAACATCTTCTTCTCAAATCAGCCGTCATCTTTGTGATCCCGGGTGTACAGAATACGGCTGCAGTGCGCCTCCGTCATAATATCCTCCCGGATCTGGCCTCCCTCCGGTATATACACCGTCCTCTGAAGCACACCAGGTCGTCCCTTAGTGTGTAATCTCCTGCAGTGTCTGCCTCCAGAGCTTGGAAGATGGGCTCTA
Source organism: Platanthera guangdongensis (assembly GCA_039583875.1). NCBI lineage: Eukaryota > Viridiplantae > Streptophyta > Magnoliopsida > Asparagales > Orchidaceae > Platanthera > Platanthera guangdongensis. The sequence goes on from CM077151.1 coordinate 81,410,665, forward strand.
ACTTGGCATCCTGCCTCTGTCCCTCTCTGACCCGGTCTCTGATGTCATCGGTAACGCCTATAGTGGCCAAGTACTCCTCATAGAGCTCAGGATCATCAGACGATACCAGAGTAATGTGCATGTCCTCTAGTCTCTGCAGCAGCTCCATAGACATCAACTGAGGCTCTGCTCTGCTGTGGCAGCTCTCCTACTCAGTGTATCCGCTACACGTTCGCCTTCCCCGGGTGGTAATGCATCTCATACTGATAGTCAGAAAGAAACTCCACCACCGCCTCTGCCTGATGTTCAATTCCTTCTGCGTGTCCACGTACTTAAGGTTTTATGATCAGAGTACTATATCACAGTGGACTCCATAAAGTAGTGCGCCATATCTATTTAGTGCGAATACAACTGCTCCCATCTCCAGGGTGCACTGGGTAGTTCTTCTCATGGGTCTTCAGCTTGCGGGAGGCAATAAGCTATGACGTGTCCGTTCTGCATCAGGACTGCTCCCATCCCCTGATATGATGCGTCGGTGTAGACCTGAAAATCCCTACCTCCCCGAGGGGAGAGTAAGAATGGGAGCCGAGGTTAGCCGATCCTTCAGCTCCTGGAAAGCTGTCTGGCACTGCGGGGTCCACACGAACGGTACCTCCTTCTTCGTCAAGGATGTGAGCGGGAGGGTGATTTGAGAGAATCCCTCCACGAACTTCCGGTAGTAACCGGCAAACGTCCTAGAAAACTCCGTACTTGGTGGCTGTCTTCAGTTGCGGCCAATCCGAAATAGCCTGAATCTTTGCCGGGTCCACCGCCAGCCCGGCTCCGCTGATAATGTGGCCTAAAAAAGCCACCTCCTTCAGCAAGAACTGACACTTGCTGAACTTCGCATAAAGGCGATGCTCCCGCAGTCTCTCCAAGGTCAGTGCCAGATGTCGTGTGTGCTCTCCTCGTCTTAGAATAGATAAGGATGTCGTCTATGAATACTATGACAAACACATCCAAATAAGCCTCGAAGACCTGGTTCATGAGGCTCATAAATGCCGACGGAGCATTCGTGAGCCCGAAGGGCATCACGATGAACTCATACAATCCATATCGGCTACTGAAGGCCGTCTTCGGAATATCCTCCTCCTGGATCCGCAGCTGTAGTAGCCTGACCTCAAGTCCAGCTTCGAGAAATAATGGGCTCCCTCAAGCTGATCGAACAACTCGTCTATCCTGGGGAGCGGATAGGTATTTCGGACGGTCAGCCTGTTTAGCGCTCGATAGTCAATGCACAGGCGAAGAGTGCCATCCTTCTTCTTCACGAATAGGACGGAGCTCCCCATGATGAGGAGCTCGGCCTGACAAATCCTGCTTCCACCAGCTCCTGCAACTGTGTCCGAAACTCCGCCAACTCCTTCGGGGCCATCCGATAAGGGGCCTTGGATACCGGCTTAGCCCCTGGTACAACTGATATGAAAGTCCTTCTCCCTATGCGGAGGCAGTCCTGGCAGCTTTCCGGGAAAATATCGGCGTAGTCACGAACCACCGGAATGTTAGCAATCAGGTCCTTCTCCAGTCATCTCGAATAATACTTGATATACCTCGTCTCCTTGCATGTGAGCCTTAACGGCCTGAATAGATGAAAGCGCGGCGGGAAAACGGAGTAGTACCTTCGAATGTCGCATAAGTGTTGCCGTGTCTCAGCACGACCCTCCCTGTCGGGCAGTCAATCTGGGCATGGTTCCAGACAAGCCATGTCATGACCAAGACAAGGTCGAAGTCCGGCATTCTCAGGATCGTCGCCGGAGCCTCGAGTGTCACCCGTCTATGGTAACCTCCAGGAGGCACTTCTCTGTGGACTGGATCTCCATCCCATTGGGGAGACACACCCTCCTGGTAATCCCGTATAATGTCGAATCTGGTCCAGATCCTTGACGAAATCCTCCGACACAAAGTTGTGTGACGCCCCCGTGTCGAACAGGGTATGGGCAGGCTTGCCGCACACCATCACCATTCCTAAATCAGTTTTAAGAAGAACTTTGGGTGTAAGGTTTTCTACCTAGGTTGTGTAGTAGTTCTATCAATACTTAATATGAGCAGGGAATAGATTTCAAAACTAAAATTACTCTCATACCTGCAATACCTGTCCGGGTTTCGGGGCTGTGTGCTAAGTCCAAAGCGTAAATCTGCTCCCTGTTCTGTCTGCGGTCGCCTCCCTGGTAACCACGTCCTCGGCCGCGTCCTCGGCCTCGAAATGCTGGGCAGGTGGCCCACCCTGTGGTGCTGGAGAGTGATGCCCCCTCATAGGGCAGTTTCTCCGGAGATGTCCCACCTGGTGACAATGGAAGCACTCGGAGGGGGATACGCCATACCCCGGGTCTCGGCATCTCCTGAATCCGGAGAGGTTGAGGGGCCAAAACCACCTGCTCTCTCGGCTCCTGCCTCACCTCCTAACGAGGCGCTCCTCTGTCCTCCTCCCATCTGTATGGTGCTCGTCGCTGATCATTTCGGGCCCTCCGGCCATGATCCTCCGCTTGCCGCTTCCGGCCCGAGTGGAGTGCCAATCGGCTCAATCCTCTTCGCCATCTCCAAATCCGGGAGATAGGCCGTCCGACACAAATAGCAAGGCCTCCTCAACTCCTTTTTAGGCCCTTGTAGAATCTCTTGACGTAACCTGCTTCGTCCAGCTGGTAAGAGCCCGCATATCGGGCCAGATGATCGAACTCTCGGTGGTACTCCACCACCGTCCTGGTGCCCTGCCTCAGCTGCAAGAACCGCTCCTCCAACTCGTCCCTGGCCGACTGTGGAACAAAGTGCTCCAGCAGCGTGGCCCTGAATTCCTCCCAAGTAATTTCTGCAATCTCCCTATCAGCAAAGTCGTGTCCAACAGGGTATTCCACCATCTCTTAGCATGGGACTCCAAGCAAGATACCACCAGGGCCACCCTCTCCTCCCAAGGGCATCGTATCCCAGTCAAATTTCTCGTACATA